>DWAO01002632.1:0-15586 GCA_018230605.1 Heliconius congener | reverse complement strand
CCCTGCTGTGTGCGGGATACAGCGTGAAGCTAATTTAATTTATTTAATTTTAATTAAATTTATAGTTGTCAATCAACTCCGCTTATTAAATTAATAATCATGTATTTTAAGCGGGCGAAGCGGCGAGCGGGCCGCTAGTATATTATATAATCATATCGTTACTCACCGATACAGAAACTGCGGATTGCAGAAGCCATATTTTTTATTAAACTATAAACATTATCTGAATAATTTTAAAGCGTCATAATAATTTAATAATGTCGGTTGGTTAAAATGAGAAAATTATTTTTCACTTGGGCAAAGTAAAATGAATATTTTTAATATATTCTTTTATGGCAGGGTTTAAAAGTTTCTTTTAGCTTTACGCTGTATCTCCAACATAGCAAAGTATGCAGAGGGAACATGGGAATCTAGCGTCAAGGCACTCTAATATTAAATATTTCATTTCCTCGAGTGGGAATCGAACCCACAACCTGTCTCCACAACCTCAGTTATCGGCTATGACGCTTGTTTCTCTGCGCCAAGACTGACTGACTTTTTTTTGATACATTATATATACATATATATTTGCAATGCCTAAAGTATTACAAATATATATGTATATATAATGTATACACACATTTACGTTAGAAAACCTCGAACTAGTATCCTCATGTTCAGTGAAACACATTCCTCATACACAAACAAAGGCGTCACAATGACAATAGAGTAATCACAGCCTGGAATTCCTGCTTTTTTATATTTTTTTTCTTCGTCTGTTTCGAAATCAACCATCGTGTAGACTACATATCCCAGTAACACCTGGATATTAGTATTTCAATATTTTATAAATATTTGTTGTTAGAGACCAATCGTGGCACTCTCTCTGTTAACGAAGCGAAGCGCGACGTTGAGTTCCACCATTCAATACGCAATGCCCATCCTGATTATATTGCTGAGTGCAGGATACAGAGTGAAGCTAAAAAAATATTGGAGATTGAACTTAGTATTAAGACACTCCGTCCTGGACTTTCCAACATTGCGAGTTTTTTTCTAGCTTCATGGCGTAACTTAACACAGTGCTTTGCTTCGGTAGCAGAGTGAAAAAATTGAAAATATTAAATATTTCAGTTCCTCGAGTGAGAATCGTACCCACAACTATGCGTTGTGGGTTCGTTTGTTGTGGACACGCTTGCGCCCAGACAACCATACATAATATTACACAAAATTTAACAAAACCATACCCACGCAATACTATAACTAAAAACAATATCAAAAACATTATTTTTAAAAGCCCAACTTAAAATATTTAAAATGAAATTCATAATTTTATTGCGATATAAACGAGGCTTTAAGCTAAAAAGCCAAATAAGTACATAATTCTTTAATCTGAACACAGTTGGTAGAGACCGCAAAAAAAATTTGCAATTGTTTATTTTAAAAATGCATTCATTGCACGTTTCGCTGCGACACTTACTTGAATTTATGGTGCAATATATTTTGTAGAGGCTGTAAGTCAACTGAGAATGATAAGGGAGTTGATGGTTGATTGATTATAAACATATTTAGTTTAAATTTAGAAGACATTACTGTGTTATTTGGTAAGTTATCATTTATTTAGAAAACGTATTAAAATGTTAATGTAGCGGAACTCGAACCCGCGTCTCCTGGAAATGAACTAGGTCGGTATTAGTAAGTATTTTTCTTTCCAAGCGTGGAATAACAAAATTAATAAAAGTAGGGAACAATGTCTTAGGTCTTAACATTAGGTTACTTATTTATATCCTGATAAAAAAGATCATCAAGACAAAACATTAAGATACAAAATAAAATATAAATTTAAAAATCTTTGCAAAGTGCATGCTACTAGACTTTTTTTATGGTTCAATTATTTTTCAAGACAATTTTTTCAAATCAAGCCCATGCCTTATTAGGTGGGTCGTGCAAACGTTTTTAATTCGGCATTGTATTGCGGCGGCCATTTTGGATTAACAATAATATTGATTGGATGTAATTTCATTAATTATATGTAGTTTCATGGTCATCAAAACTGAAGTCGTAATTCAAATTTCAGCTGAATTCAACAGGATTCTATGAAGTTGGTTAAATTGAGCTTGAAACAGTTCAAAAACACTAACACACATAGTAAAACTACATATATAAAGATAAATAATATATAACTTTATGTTGTAAAAAAAAATCTATATAAATATAAAGAAATTTTGAGAAGTATAACATCGCATTTGTCAATATATGTATATGTATGATGAAAATTTAAGGTTTTTGTAATTTTAAGACATAATTGTGATAGGGAAGCGCCTGACTGTAATCACGTTTGTTGTGGGTTCGATACTCAATAGACGGAGTACGCAATTTTTATTTCACTGCTGTAACACTGAACGAATTGGACGTAAGTGAATTAATCTCTCTCTCTCTCTTTAATATTATATTCTCTTAAACTATATTTGAAATACAATTTAAAAGAACACCGTAAGAAACTATATTTCAATAAAATTCGTATCCGGGTCGTTCGCCATAATAAATTTCGAATATATACATTAATTTACATTAACTATCTATGTGTATATGTATATCTCAATAATCATGTCAATACTCTATATTTTATTAATGTTGGCATAAAGTAAATAGCAAACGCTGCAATTAGTTTTAGTATTATTATAATTATATTCTCGTAGCTATGAATAGTAAAAAACAATCAGATTCACGTCGTATCTCGCACACAGCTGGGTAGGTAGAGGGAACCTAGTGTTCAAACATTCCGTTTCCCATTTTCCACCGGATCCTGGAGGCATTACTTGTTGAGTTAGTCGAAATCAACTTTTTCTCGTTACCAGAACGAATATATAAAAATATGAAATATTCCATTCCCCCGAACGAAAATCAAACCCACATCCATCGCGCAAGCGATCGGAAGCTGTCCCACAACGCTCGATCAGAAATAAATATATTTTTTTACAATAATTTCTCACAATACTAGACAATGAGACACGACACGTTACGTTTATTAAAAATATAAGAGAAAAAAAAACGGCGACATTAAAATGATATGTTAAAAGAACGTGCAAATGACATCTGAAACAATATAAAATACCGTTCAGTTAGTCCGTACGTGATCTTGTCGACGAATGTAGGTATACCTACCGATTGAAATAAATCAATTGTTACAATTTTTTTATAGCTGTAGGCAGATTTTTTGAGTTCCTTGCTCAAATCATTTAAAATATAAATTATATCCGGTTTTTGTACTGGATAAGGATACTTATTGAGTGCGTTCGAGTCTCGCTCGATGAAATATTATCGTTGCCTCGCTGTACTAAGTTCCTTCTGCCTACCCTTCTATTTGCGGTATACAGCGTGAAACTCAAACATAACAGATTTAATTAACAGAATCAACATTAAAATATTTAGTAAATATATAATACAATATAAGAAACTTAATTTGAGCTAAGTTTATTTTGGTCAAGTCAGTTCAATGTCAATGATTTGAAATTTGGGCGTAAAGTAGGAAGTAGACTGTCTTACCACTAGTTTCCTTATGATTTCCTATAAGCGGGATATAGCGTGAAACTAAACAAAAACCAAAAAAAATACACCACGAACTAAGCGTACTAAAATATATCTGCGAAAAAAACATAAGCCTCCTGTAACTTTTAAAACAAATTCATTTTATACCTTGCAAATTGCTTCAATTGTAAACACGGTTTATATAAATATCTCTTAATTATTCAAATTGTTGTACAACAGAGCTGTGTGTTTTATTTTTTTGTTTTGAATATACTCTAATTACGTTATATTTAGGCACAAATGTTTGTTTTCACAATTTTTAGAATTAAAGTAGAATAATACAGCTATCCGAAGTATTATTGGTTTCGTGCTTATATTTTATAGTTATTTTTTAGCTTTTTACAAGACTGACCGAATTGAGATGTAGTGTATTGAGTGGCGGAACTCAACGTCGTGATTTACTTTCGTACCAAAGGTGGTAAAAATAAATAAATATTTCAATTATTTATGTAGGAATCGAGCTCACATCGGTCTACTTTCTTGTGCCACTGCGCCATGACGGCCTCGAGATATAAACTGTCTAATATATTCTTGATAACAAATTAAAAATCAAAACTTATAGTAATATCAACTGCAGTTAAGTAAGTAAACAAATACAATAGAATGGATTCCATCCAAACATCACACTCAGGTGTCTTTGGCTCTCACCCAGAGCCTTACAAAGCTATTGATTGTCTTACAATCCCAAAGTTCTTTTACAAATTTAAAATTTAACAGCTCGTGAATTGTATTACGGATATATTAGAATTATGTTTTACACTCGTGGTCAGTCGTGGTGAGTCGTGGCGCAGTGGCACAAAATGTGACTGCAGCGCAACTGGTCGTGGGTTCGATACCCACTCGAGAAACTGAAATATTTTCATTTTCTTCTCTCTGGTATCGTTGAGTTCCGCTACTCATCACGCAATGCCTCCATTCGGCGAAACTGATTTATTTATTTTTAATTTTATGTTTTACACTAATAGTGACTTAGTTTTATATTAATCTAGCGGTCTACTCACGGCTTCGCCCGCATACCACATATGTACTTAGTTTAGCAATATTCAATTATTTTTTATTACAAAATGCCTTACTATGACTTATTTATAAGAGATAGATAGATAAAAAAATAATATCCCCGAGTTTTCAAACGGTTTTAACGTTTTCATACTGCGCCACTACAGCATTTACTTCTATAAACTACAAGGTACTACATTCTAAATATTAATTTATTTAAAATAACGGATATTATGAACTTAATTTTATAATAGAGTCCATCGTGGCTCATGGAGGAATGTCGTGGAATCGAATTCAAATTCCAAAATCTCGCTTTAGTTAAGAGGCGAAGGCCTCGGGTATTGGTGGAAAGTGGGGAACGTGTCTTAGGTTCCCAGGTTCCCTGGCCTACCCTGCTATGAGCAGGATGCAGAATAAAGCTAAAAAATTATAAAAAAGATTATTTTTTACGAAATGCATTCATTCACCAACGGGTTTGTTAAAAAAAATATTTCTCTATCGTAAAAGACGAACATACAAAGCGCTATCCGCAAATAAAATGTCAAATGCAGAGTTTTCTATCTAAGAGCCAACTTCCTGAGAAGCGCCGGTTTTGGTTTGGATTCGCCACAAGGATTTATACTTAAATCATGATGATTTTAGTAGTAAACAAGTAGATTTTCCTCCCAAATTTAATTCTTTTTTGTAATATTTTAAAAGCAGAATATAGATTGGCTGGGAACCTATTATTAAGACAGCCCGTTCACCATGCATCGTCCAATTTTCAAGACATTGCGTGTTGATTGGTGGAACTCAACCATATGCTTTATCTTATTACCAGAGCAAGTGTTCAATTCCTCTATTATTTAAATATATATAAGGAGAATCGGAAACTGAATACGCTGTCATACGCTTTAACTGTCATACGCTTTATCACTGCACCGCGGTTTCTTTTCGTAATTTTCTGACCATTTTTGAAAATTTCGTCTATAGTTTGAACTGAGATTGTTATTTAATTAAATTGATTGAGAGACGTTTCTCTGATTTAATCTTCTGCCTTTGAGTTTCGCTCCTTAATTAAGTTATGAATTTGAAAATAAAAGTAAAAAAATATATATAGGCATTATTCCTAGTAGTGATCTAATAGCAATTGAACCCATAACCGTCGCTCTTACTGTTAAACAACAATCTCACTGTACCACGATGGTCTCCGCCAATATTACACATATCTAATATACACATATACCCAAAAAATCCACTAAAATGACAATTTTGACCTAAATATTCATGATATTCTAACGAACAATATATTTGTTTACAATACACGAACAAACACTTGTAATTAACTAAAACCAATCAACATTTACGCTTTGGACAACAAAGCCACTATACTAAATACTATTTCCCTTGACAGATAGTTACTTCATTTACCGCACTATGAATATAAATCACAATAAACAACAAAAAAATCAAGATTAATTGGACGCAGTTGCAATGCATTCATTTATTATTTTTTTTCAGATTCACGCTTTAATCCGTATATTCACAATTGATTTTAAGGACACTCTGTTCTCCATTATTACGTGTAGAGTGTCCGCTACCCATATGACCAGATTGAACATAAGTTATTACCTAAAGTAGGCACCGAACCTATTACATTGCTTTTGTAAATAAATTTTATATAATCAACTTGTGTGCAATGTTTTGTTTATTTTGAAGTGGGAGTGACAGATCACTACGCCAAAGGAATATCGCTCATTAAGTCCAACAAGGCAACGCAATCAAAACTTGAAAATTGTCTTTCCGTATACGTTGAAACACTATTTAACTTAGTTTTTTTTAGTGCAATAATATTATTGTTGCACCAAATTAGCGATGTACCATGTTGTTGTGGAACTTTAAACTTTTTCAGGAAATGAGCGTTTTCCTGCATAGAGTTTAATTTGGAACCGTTTTATAATAGATTAAATATATAATATTATTTAGTCCAGGATGACATGACGTGACAGGGTGTGGGTTTGATTTCCAGTCGAGGAAATGAAATATCGAGGGACAGCTCCTAGAAAGTCCCCGCGGAAAGCGGTAAACGGAATGTCTCATCACAAGGTTCCGATTGAATATTTTGTTACTTGTGGAATATAACGTGAAATTCAACAAAAAATAAATAAGAAGTAGTACTTTCCGTTGATTTGTAATCCTGAAATTGCTACGGAATTGATCCTCTATGGGCCAGTTTGATTCGCACTTGGCCGATTTTGGTTTAGTGAGCGTTTGAATTGAGACTCAAAATAATAAAAAAATCCATAATCAGGTACAACTGAACAATCTCAACACTATTTAAAAAAATAATATAAAATTAATACATTATTATGGATTCCTTATGAAAATAATTAAGAGAAAAGCCTTTCGTTTTATTACTGTGGAATACTTCGCGTTCATTCACTGACCTTTATATGGTAAGTTCTTAGTGAATCTTTTTCATTTCTTTCAAAGAAACTACTCCTTACTTTTCAACTGAACTATTAATTAAGGTACATTTTTTATGTCTTTGGAACTTAATATTTACTTTTATAAGGCTTTTTCGTGTAATAGCTTATTTATTTTTAAATTCTAATAATTAATTATAGCGTAGTCGGAAGACTGATAACATTTATTGGCTGTTGATTGGATTCCCAGTTGGGTTGAATTCTATTTTTTTTTTGGCTATTTTAGTAAAATGAAGCGTACCATTGAGTGCCACCACTCGTCAAACAATGTATTAAAACTATACGGAAAATAATGGAAAGCCTTTTTTTTTCAATATTCTTTTATATAACATTTCAATATAATGCCTGTCGTGGCGCAATACTAGCGTGTGACTGTAAGCGCAATAAATTGTATTAATAATAAATTGTAGGTTGTCATGAGAGAAAGTGCGGCGTTGAGTTCCATTTGAGCTCATTTAACACAGAAATCCACGAGAATTTTGTGAAATATAGAGAACGAATGTCTCTTAATACTAGATTTCCAGGTTCCCTCTGTTTTCCCCTTTAATTTGTGGGTGTATCCCACAAACTAAAATATATAATGTCTTCACATAGTAAGATCTCATGAAGCATATAATATAGACAGAGCGGATAATGTAGCGACTTTAATAACGTGAATCTTCGAGCTTCGTTTGATCCAAGAATAGAATAAGAAGTATAAAAGGTCATCTTGAATGAATATGCAGACGTATTCAATGTAAGATTGAAATATACTGAAGTAAGGTATTTTCCTAAAATTTTCCTCCAGTACCTAAATCCAGGATAGGATACGAGACAAAACAGATTTATTTCGATGAAATTCTACAATTTCGCTGAACTGTTTTAAAATTGTATTCTTTATTGCGTTTCTCAATGTCGATTTCTGTTTTGGAATAAATTTTGACATTTAAATTGAGATAGTTTTTTTTATTATTGTTATTTTTAACATTTTGCGGGAAGAAAAAAAGATTTTTTTTTTTTTATTTTTTTTTGTTTTTGTCACGACGGTTCTTTAATGAAAATATGATTATACTAGCGACCCGCTCGCGGCTTCTATAATATAATTATTTAATTTCTCATCTGAATTACTTTTGGGATGCAACAACATTACCATTTTAAAGTCCATTCATATTTTGTAATACACATTTTATATTGACACAACTTTTTTATTTATGAACCGATTTAAACAAAACTAAGACAAAATTTAAAAGGAAACCTTTTTACGATATTGAAAACCATATTTACATACAGATTTTTTTATATTTCTTCCGAGTATAAATATCGATGAGTTCAATTTTTTTACGTTTATAGATTAATATACTATAAATTATTATTCGGCCAAATTAGATTGAAAGACAAAGTTTATCTACATTAAATATTTAAAGCGACAAATGTATAGACTTTGATATGATTTTGATAAATATACTAAAGCGTGCATTGTTAAAAAGCATCCAATTTAGTTAAATTTATGGTTAACAAGTTTGGTTATAGTCTTCCACATAATAAATAAAAATATGCTGTCGCAGACTTTTATTTAGGTCTATTCAAGACGAAAAATCCTACGATATACAATTTTGGTGTAACTCCAAGCCAAGATAGCTCTCAGAGGGCATCCGCCGCTTCTCTGATTTAATTGACTTGTATCGTTATATTACGACAAAATGACATAAAATCATTACAAATTGTAGCGTATAATCTATTCTGATGTTATTAGCCTATATTACTGTAAAGTTTCATCCAAATTCGTCCAGTAGTTTTTTCGTGAAAGAGTAACATACATACGTACATCCATCCTCTCAAACTTATAAACCTTTAGAATATTAGTAGGATTGAAAAGAAAATTAAATTATTGATTAGACTTCATTATTAAAAATTGAGTTATAAAAAAAATAGATCCCCGAAATATATAAAGTGTAAGAATTATAAAACGCTAAAATACATTATATAGATAAGCTATGACGCATAATTTCGTACATTCAACGTTTTTAAACAAGACTAAAAACTAAAACAATTACAAGTGAAAATAGTAAGATTGTGTTATTATTCATACAGCAGAGTAGGCAGAGTGAACATAGTGTTTAGATACTCCGTTCCTCACTTTCCTTAACAACACCACGCTTTGCTTCGCTACCGCAGCGAAAAAATTAAAGTATTAATTATTTCATTTCCTGGAGTGGGAATCGAACCCACAACCTGTCGCGTTTATAGTCCCACATTTCTGTCCCGGCACCACGATTGGACTCTTTTAGTTTATGTAATATAAAGATATCATATAGCTTTAATACATTATTTTTATATGTGTTATTGTCATGAAGATAAAGCCCTTGACATAATATATTGTTGAACTTTGAGTTTCAAATAAAAAAACATGACAAAAAAATATAACTTATATGTTTTCTTTTTTTACTTCAGTGAGAAATTGTTTTGATAAAAATCGCTTTTTTTATCTTTTACTTCGTATTTTTTTTAGCTTCACATTAAATCAGGCTTATACTAAGGAATACTTCGTTCTGTACTCCGTTCCCCTCGCACCACCCGATCTTTGTTGACGGAGTAAAATAAATCAGTTTCACGCTGTATCCCACACAAAGCGGTAAGTAAGTGGAAACCTAGTGTTAAGACACTTTATTCCTTACTTTTCGCCAATTTTGCAAGACATTTGCGTGTCGAGTGTCGGAACTCAACGCTAGACTTTTGCCTTGGTGCCAGGACGAAGAAATGAAAATTTTAATCAATAATAATTAATTCTCTTGAATGTGGAGAGAACCCACAACCGTCGCGTTATAGTCACCCACTTGTGTCCCTAGGCCATGACGTCTCAATCTGTAAGTCTCATTATTTTTAACATTTTTAAAGTTTTATTCTACATTTGGGAAAGAAAATAATTTTTTGAAAACGTATAAAAATTTTAATGTAGCGAGATTTGAACCTACGCCTCTTGGAAACAGTCCATTCCAAAATCCAATTTAGTAGAAATCGAATCCACAACCATTACAGTGTAACACTGTGCTACTGCGCAACAATTTCATATAGTATGAAAAACCTTTTGAAAAAAAAATATATTTCCCCATATTTCAGTGCACCAACAATATTTGTTCTGCGTAGATTTATTAGTGGATCACTAAGTCAATGTTAACAAAAAATATTTACGACTCAACATAACAATTTTATTGACACAATTTTGCCGGCTATAAACAATGTGCGATTTAAAAGTTACTAGGTTTTTAGTAAAGGTTATTTTATTACTCTATTAAGAGTTGTGTTTTTATAAATATACAAAAAAATAAAAATAAAGAGAGAGAGAGAGAGAGAGTAAAATAAAGGTTCCTTTTGCCCACTTTGCCCAATATATGTGGGTGATACTCAGGGAAATAAAATATTTAATGTTTTCATTTCGCCATAAAATCAAGGCATGCGTGACGTGGAGTTCCGCCATTCAATACGCAATGTCTCCAGAGTTCGACGCAAAGTAGAGAGCGGAGAGTCTTATCACTAGGCTCCCTTCACCTACCCTGTTACATGCGGGACACAGCGTGAAAAGAATAATAATAGTAAACACTTAAACAACAATGCTATATGATATTAGAGAAAGAGTTTTCTTCAATGGGAAGGTTTTTGCTGAGTAAGAATACTTTCATATTGGGTAACGCAAGGAGCGGGGCGTTAACGCTGAAATATCGAATGCAGATGGTTTTTCACATGAAATATTGTAATTATTATACTATATAGTACTGTTTTAAGATATATTTGAATTTGTCTGTTAAAGCGGTGGTTTTTCGAGGTTCGATTTCCATACTAAGATTTTCTCATTAAATGTACAATAATCGATTCAAACTCAGATAGAAGTGGAAAACAGTACATTTTACACTTGGTTCTTTCTGGCTAATATGTGTAGAGTATGGCATAAAACTGAAAAAAAACGCAATCCGAACGTAGAATTTAATATAAATATTCATAGCATCATGGGCGTAGGAATAAGGGGGCCGGGTGGTCTGTGCCCACCCAAGAATAGTTTGTGCCTTATGCTTACACTGTTATGCGGGAAAAAGTGGGAATCTTAAATAGTCTTGTGTCTACAACAGAAATTTCACTAATAGAAATAATCATAAAATAAAAAAGTCCTTCATATGAACAGGGTTCTGCTGGAATACGTGTCTTTACTTTACCCATGTATGGAGGAAATCGAACCTACGACTATAACATCAAATTAAAGCTAATGTTTCTTCATGTTAGGCTTAATTTAGTAACAAAACATTAAATTACTTTTAACATTTTTAAAGTGTTATTCCACACTTAGAAAAGAAAAATACTTAATAAGAAAACGTATAAAAATTTAAACGTAGCGGGATTTGAACTCACGCCGCGCCGCCTGTAACAAACGTATAAGGATTTCGACGTAGCTCGATGAGAATGTATGGCTTAGTTGATTAGAGCGCTTGGACGGTTTCCAAAGAGGCGCGGGTTCAAATCCCGCTACGTTCAAATTTTGATACGTTTTTTAGTAAGTATTTTTCTTTCTTAAGTGTACAATAACACTTTAAAAATGTAAAAAATTAAAATAAATATTTCATTTCCTCGAATGGGGATCGGACCCACAACCAGTCGCGTTTACATTCACAGCTTGTGCCACTGTGCCACGACTGATCTTATTATATATATATATACATAAATTATACGACTAATGCTATTCCCATATAAAGTGACAGAGAGTATCTCTATTGAGCACAATACATATGTTATTTGTTGAGACTGTTCACACGTTATGACTTATTGTTCCGAGCTTATTGTCGTGAGTTATTCGTAGAGGACACAATTACTTAGAAATTCACACCAATATATTTGATATTCTATATTATTTTTTTATTGACGTTCATTTTTGTTTTAAATAATAGTGTTTTATATATTTATCTAGTAACGAAAGTTTATTGAGAGACGACTGGGCGGCGTTGAGCGCTGAAATTTGTATAGAGTCCTCGGCCAGCGTAGCACTAAGATAGGATATCCCTAAATTCCATAGGAAACGGGAAAAAAACCAAAATTTTACAAATCATGTCATACAGTCTACGCTAATGAAGCTATGGGCGACAATAATTTTTATATATTTTCAAGTTCAGCAGGTGAAAACTTGTTGTTTCAACATATTTTCCTTTACTTTATGTTAAATAGAAAATGAAGATGTATAGAAATATGATGTATCATAATTTTGTTACAGCTTCACGCTTTGTCTTGTGTTGTCATATACGGGAAAAGCGTGAAGCTTTTGCAAAAAAATATGTATTAAAACACCCCGCTTGATTCCCGAAAATTTAACGCCATGTTTAACTTTAGCAGAGTAGAAATACAACAATTGTTCAATCCCCTTTTAGAGACTAAATCCACAACAATAACATTGACAAACAGTACGTTATAATAGCAGAAACTTAATTTAAATTTCCAAATTAAATTACAACTACAACATAACAATTTTAACAAACATTACTAGAAAACAACAATCCAAAATCACCATACCTACACCACGGGCGTCACACAATCTAATTTCCGTTTGTTCTTGGCTAGTACAAAAGTACAGTATTCTATTCACAGGGCAACAATACCGTGGGCAGGATTAACAATGGCGACCGCGCAATCAACGCGCCTCTAAAGCTAAAACCTGCTGACGTATTTGTCTTTGAACATGCACTAACTGAATTCTATAGCACAAAGGAAATTACAGTTTTTATAGGCATTTTATTTTCGAATAGGTTTAAATTGTTGTTAGAGTTTTTTTTTAGTCTGTTGAATAGTTTCTTTCTAAGGTTAGTTCGGTTTAGTGCGTGATAAATCACAAAACACTGTCGATTTAGAGATACAATTTTATTTCACGCTGAATCCCGCATAATAGCAGATTAGGCAGTGAAAATGTAATGTTACAACACTCGATTAACTGGTTTCTGTCCGAATTGGAGACAATTCAAATTAAATCGATTTTATTTCTATTCTACTATAATGGTGTTGAGCCATTGAAATTGCAGTATCTTAATTTATTAAAAATGTTAACTGCAGTACATTTTATTTATTACCCAAAACGCTAAGATATGAAGACGTATTTTGGCACGTATGGCCCATACAAATTTATATGTAAGAGTTCTTGCGCCAAACATTAAACACGAATAATGTTGTATGAACTAGCATAACTATTTAATTGATTTATGAGTACAGTTGGAGGTTAGTCACGAACTTGACGACCCTATTCGTTGTATTAAGATTTAGGTGGAATTTTGCTTCGTTATTTAATATTTTTGGTACGTTATAATAATATATAGTTTTAAATAAAGAATAACCAAAGCATAAAATCATAAAATAGTGGATAGTGATTTTTGCTTTATTTCAGTGACCCAATTCTAGCAGCTGTGGAGCAATGTCTGATTGTCACGTACCATCGATTTCCACTTGGTGAAATCAGTACAGTCTTCATTTCCATGACCAGCACATGAGACGTTAACCTTGTGTTAACAAGGACCATTCAACACATAAGCCACACTTACAAGACGGCGATGGCGAAATGGCTGATCGTCTAGCCGTATACAATGCATATCTGGTGTTATACAACAACGTGACGTGAATATTACAGAAGAAGAATCAAAAAGTTAAATGCTGTGAAGTATTAGTATTTTTGTTAGATATCCTGACTGACAACAATTTAATGGAAACTGTAATGGAAAAATGAAAAAAAAAATGGGAAATCAAAAAAGACCTATGAAATAAGAAAGAGTGGTAAGAGAGACAGAATGAGACTTTAGTGACTTTCTAATACAAAATATAAGCACCACATGAAGGGTTTGTGTGATAAGACTGCGATGAGATGAAAGGGATGAGGCAAAATAGGTATGTAGGGAACCTGTAGTTTTGGAGAGAGCATGAAGTAAAAATAAAATGCAACAATAAAAAAAGAATACGCCAGAACATCTTATTTTTCATTCAGCTCTCGTACACTACTCAACTAAAACTACTATAACGGTGTAAAATTAAATCATATTCTAAATTTTTTGTTTCTTTTGTTGCTTGTTTTAAACACGTGAGGTATTCCATATGAATATGAGGTCAGGAACTCAAGTGATGAAGTAAAGTGTAATTAAAACAGTTCCTGTGAGATTTTCTGTTCTGCCTACAGTGGTGCTGGTAGCTAGTCATGTTATGAACTTCACATTATTATACGGTGTAGGGATAATGGCTGTATGTTTTTGTGAAAATTTGTTTTTCTTTATATTTTTTAAGACCGGTTTTAAAAGTAGTATACTTTGAATTGTAATTTTAGCTAAAAATTACAGTTTTTATATTATTTTAGGTTATTTTGCCTATATTTTCCATCATAATTCTTTTAAAAATATCATATTTTTCGATTATTAATACAATTTTATTTTAAAATGATAAATGTTTCTCTTCTATTTTTTACCAAATTAGGTAAAAACACTTGCGGTATCATCTTGTTTTGATTATGAAAAATTATGGTATTTCACTTGCCCTTATCATTTTCGGTGGCTTAAGAACTGTTGACATATTTACAAAATACTTTTAATTAGGCCCCTTTGTTAGGAGTGTCCTTCTTTTACGCCTCTCGCCCGACCTTATTTTAAGAGCGCAATATAAATAGAAGGAACTTCTCCATTTTATTCGTGATACTTGCTTATGATTTTGCTTATGAAGCATTGTGTGGACTGTTTTTTGTGTTTTTTTTTTACTTTCGATCGTGAATGGAGATAAATATCGTTTTTGTTTCTTTTTATGATTAAAAAAATATTTTCATATTTATTTTTTTATCGAAAATACGATAGATTGTGGATACGCTTCGATTCGGATTAAAGAAAAAAAATCACAACATTGAATTTTGCCTCTCAACACGCAATGATGAAAACTTAACAAAACGTAGGGAAACGGAGTATCTTAGCACTAAGTTCCTCTACCTACCCCGCCGCATGCAGGATAAAAGATAAAGCGTGAACCAAAAAAAAATACTAAAACTCCACAAAACACGCAAAAATGACGTGAAACACATATTTTTACAGGTGCCAAAAGCTAGGAGAGCGTGAACGCGGTTTTACCACATTGTTATGTAGGAAAATATTTTTTTTATCCGCTTGTCAATTGTCGTGAGCCCGCCTCTGCCATTTCAATGGTGTTTGCGAAAACGGCAGCCCTAGTTGTTTTTTAGTTTCATATTGACGTGAGCGTTTGATTGCGTGGTATGTGGTCGGTTAGTTCGGTAGTTTTGATGTTGTAAGTTAATTTTAGTAGGCTTTTGTTGTATGTTTTAATTTATATATTTTTTTTTAGCTACACGCTTTATCCCGCACAAACCCTACGGCGGACATGACGAACCTAGGAACCTAGTATTAGCTCCGTTCACATTAAGCCTCTTCCGTTACCCATTTTCCGAATTCATTGTCAAAAGTCATTGCATGTTGAGTGGCTTAGCTCACTGGCCTCAGGAAATTTTATAAACAGTAAAAGCCCAAGATGGAAGGCTTGCTCGCAGCGACCCCTGCCAGCCCTTACGAGGGCTGCAA
>DWAO01002631.1:0-15586 GCA_018230605.1 Heliconius congener | reverse complement strand
TCTGGAGGCATTGCGTGTTGAGTGGCAGAACTCAACGCCACGCTTAGCCTCGACATCAGAGCGAAGAAATGGAAATATACATTTAAGTAAAGATATTTCAAAACTCATTCCAAACCTTTCCTACAGGTAAGCGACGTGCGAGGATGCGGCTACCACTTGGCAACATTGCTGGGTTTGTTGCCCGCTCAAGTGATCAACGTGTACCTCGGCTCCACGCTGCGATCAATGCACGACGTTCTACACGAGCCCCACTTGACCGGTTACGTTGTGTTCGCTTTTCAGGTATTGTTTGTTTTTTGTATTATTGCGTTGTTTTTTGTTTATAGAAGATTTTTTATTATAAAAAAATTGTAAACATAAATAGGTGAACTTGAGGTACCTAAATAGGTTAACGTAAGGCATATATAAGTAAAGGTAGCGTGGATGATTAAACCAGTATTTATTTTGTATGATATCCCAATTTAATATTAATATTCGTACATATGTTCTTCTATTGTTATGAGTTTTATGGAAATATTTAATCCCATCTAATCCTAGTATGAATTGAGGCACTCAAGCCATCGAATATAAACGTACCGGTTGTGACTTGTGGGTACTACTTACACTCGGGAAATAGAATAATTTAACATTTTCGTTTCTCCAGTCTAGTAACAGAACAAAGCACGGCGTTGAGTTCCGCCACCCAACACGAATGTCACCCAACACGAACAATGTCCCGAATCTTTTATGTGGGGATAGGAGTACCTTAACTTGAGTTTACTATGCATAAGGTATGCTGTTTTCGGGATACAACGTTAATCTAAAAAAATGAATTGAAAAAAAAAGGCATTTTTATTGTATGAATATTATAGGATCTATTTTTCCCACAAAACAGTATATACGAGGTTAGAGATACGTCAATCGACACTAATTAAGTGAAACACATATGACACCTGATTAAAATTGCTATTTCGTCGTATGTAGTAGTACTAGTTTTAATTGTCTAATTCAATTAGTTAATCAAATACGTGATATATAAATCATTCTAATACGTAAATTATTATTGTTATCAGAAACTGAAAGTGAAAGTTGACGAAAAGTTACTGTATTTCTGTATTTTGGTTCTTTTTAGCTTTATTTTTTTTTTCATGTATTTATATATCACACAAGAAAGAAAGGACAAAAAACATATAATAACAGAAAGAATATGTACAACGGATAACTTATCTCTAATAGAGATCTCTTGTACGTAGGAGATGTGATGATAAACGATTCGGGTGCGGTATTTAAATATTGTTAATAATAATAAACCTACACACTGATAAACTTAATATTAATCAATATATAAGTATACCATACTATACGTAAATATATAAACAGTATATTTATATAGACATACAAAAATATAAATATATTTGTATATATTTGACATAAAAAAGTTAAAAAAGAAAAATTAAAATAATAAAGAAAAAGACAACGCGAAATACGTCTAATAAAAAATTTAATCTAAGTTAAGAAAATGTTCTTTTAATCTGATTTTAAAAGTATTAGGAGACGTATTGTCAGCCAGTATAGAGTTAGAAAGTGAGTTCCCCAAGTGGGCTGCCTGAACTGTGAAAGGTTTCTCATAGAAAGAGGGATTAAATATAGGAAACTCTAGCTTTCTTACTAACTTTAAGCTCAAGGAAGGAGAAAAGAATACCTCTAAAATGTTAAAAAGAAGCGTGAGAATGTGCAGGTTACGGCGTAAACGCACAGGAAACCAATTCGGTTGCCGATGGAAATCAGACACTTGCATATCATATCTAGCGTTAAGACACTCCGTTTCCTTCCTTTTAGAGGTACTACATGTTAAACTGCGGAACTCAACGTCGTGCGTCGTAGGATCGAACCCACAACCATCGCTGCCTTTCCTATCTAATTATTTTTATACAATTTAGTGACAACGAATGAAAAAGTGAATATATGAAAATCACTTAAGAGTTTTTTTTATCATTAAACTTGTATGGAATGTTTTTATACGGAACAAATTCATTGACCCCGAGGTCTTTATACCGTGATCCGTGAAGATTCTTTATAAGTATCACATCTTATATGTGTATTTATAAAAGTTATAATAAATATCTATATGGTGTAAATGTATGTGTACAATTTACATTGTTTAATATGAACTAGGTCACGAATTCGATTATTAAGCTATATATATATATATATATATATATATATATATATATATGTGTGTGTGTGTGTGTGTATGTGTGTGTATATATATAAAACAAACAAATTAGCATAGGTACATAGTGTATGGTAACCAGTGCAGTTACGTTACGGTTAATAACCTTTCCGACAACAACCATCGCTTCGATCCGCCGAGTGGTTGCACTGAAATGCAACTAAATTGTACTTCCTTTGAAACACGAAAATAGAACAGTATCTTAAACAAAATGTATTGTAATCGATTTGCGTCTATTGTTTCAAGTAAACGCGGAGTTCGTTATGTTCGAATCCAATCTCACAACAAAGAAATATATATGGATATCGTTTAGTAACTTACCCAATCTTTATCTTTATAAATGTGACTTCTTATGTTTTGAATTGTAAAACGTACCTGAAACCAAAATAAAAATCATTAATACATATATATAATATACCATAATACATACATATATATAAACAGTTATTTAACCGTATATAATTTTTATTTTAATTATAATTTTTGCAATATGATTTTTTTTCATAATTATTGTTCGACGAATCCAACGTTCAAATCTTTTTCATAATAACTAAGAAGATATTACTCTATTCACTTTTAATCCTAGATTTCAATATATGTGTTAAACCATCTTTTATGTTTTCATCTTTAAATAATATTTTTACCTAAAAAAGTAATCTTTATCTTTTTTATACTGGAAGGTTTCTTTTTTGTATTTTCCCCGTTCAAATTTTTACAAAAATTAAATACCTACATTCAAATTAGTTGCATTTATAATAAATTATTAGGTTGTAAATAGTGAGCTTAAATAAATTATATTTTTTAGTACAAAGTGCTAATACTTTTCTCTGTAAGTTCTCACCGTATTACACACTTACGTCGGAGCAACAAAAACAAATCTGAAACTCATTAACGTGATACTCGCTTATAATTTTGAACTTGGACAGTTAACTATCAACATTTATTTAGTTTAAAGATTTTACCTGCAAGCTTACTCAATGTTTAGTTTATTTTAATCAACGAAAAAAATAAATAGAAATGACTCTTAAATTTGTTTTACGATATAAAAAGAAGATATTTATATAAAGTGAATAGGTATATCATATAAAAAGTTAAATGTTTGTATAATCTAATACAATTCCCAGTAACAGACGAAGAACAATGAAGATAACTTACACAACATATATATCAATCACTATAAAGTATAGCATTTAAACGCCTACGCCGCCCACACGGGCCACAACTCATTAACCCAATTCGACACCGGTTGGAAACTTAATTGTAGAGAAAGCAATTGGATTTTTGCGACAACCTTTTATCAGACCAATAAAAGATTTTATCGGTACTTCAAGTACTGCTTGCTGATCGATAGTAATTAATTAATGAGTTGATGATATTTTAATTAGGTTATTAGAAAATTATATTTTTTATGTATTCGTCACAGTCAAGTATAAAAATAAAAAAAAAAAAAATTTACACTTGGCTGGCAAGGCAAGTGCAAAATTTGTAATTTAATTTTTTAATGTTATTTTTTTTTGTTAAATTATTAAATGTTTATTCTTTAAATAAATTTTATAGGGCTCCTATACACTAAAATCATGTAACGTTATAAGGATAATGAAAAATTTAATGAAAGACGTACTCTCGTACTCTATTTTAAATTCAAGCATGGCTCTTATTGTTGACAATCATTTCAATATCGAATAACGAAATACATTACGACCTTTCACATGCAAATATCGATGTACCAGTTTTTATTTATTTACGTACAAAAATTTTAAAAAATATTCAAATTTTACAAAAGACAAAAAGAAGGGGGGTGACCATCTGCAGTGGACTTCACACGACGAAACCCATAAAGTGCTTAAGAAATTGTAAGTTTTGCATGTCTCCGTATCAATTACACAGGATTAAACGAGAATAGTACCCTGTTGGACCTTTAACTATATGGTTTCTATGGCGAAAGTACATACAATTTGAATATACACCAACTTAATGAGAATTGCTGTTTTAACACTTTGTAGTATGTAAAGTACCGGTAGCACAGTCTTCCGAAGGATATTCTGGATTGTAATTCAAAATGTATATTTAAATTTTAACTCTACATATACGAGTATGTAAGGCGCACGCTTTGTAATAATAAATTTATGGATAAGAGATTGTGTTGCCTTTTAATGTCGACCGTGAACGTTGTTTTAGTTACAATTTTATTGCTCTTCCCTAAACGATGGTAATTCTAAGAAGTTATTAAGTTAAATATCTATTTAATCGTACAATAGACTGGTCGGCACTTTACAATTAAGATAATAGTCAACTGCCTCGAAATGATTAAAAAAGTTTATAACAAATCTTGAAAATAGAAAAGTATGAAATATGAAAGAATGCAATATACACAGTGTCGTTACTATTGTTAGGCTTATATTTCTCTAAATATCTCTTCCCTTCACGATAATAGAAGTAAAAACCACGACAAAATATTAAAAGTTTTAATCATTTGCTTCTCGTTTTAATATTTCTGCCATCTTTTAATTTTATGCTACACAAAATGGTTATATCTCCGCTCGCTGTAATTCACGCTCTAGGCACACTCTGAGAGATTATGCATACTTCATTTTATATGAAAAATATACAGTTTTCAGTTTAAATGTGACCTAGATTCTGGTCATTAAAATAACTTAACGCTTAAGTATATCACTCCAAAACTATTGCGTATGTGGATGTAAAATGTATTTTTTTTTTATTTCAGTAGTGTATTAATAAAATTCATTCGTTCATTCATTCATTTCAATTAATAAAAAAATAAATATATAGAGACATTGTGACTGTAAGGTTGGAATAATATAAGATTTTTTTTTATTTTTTCAGTCTACATAAGTATGACATATGACGATAAGTTTAACTATTAAGCAAAGTAAATTTTCGGAGGAAAGTATTAAAAGTAATTAGGGTCTTCAAGAAAAGCGTAAAATGATGTGGTTAAAAAAAAGTTAAAAAATTATAATAAAACATCGTTTTCTTAATAATTATTAACAAAATAATTAATAACCACGTTTCAAGTATTTCAAACAATTTGAAGCATGTGTTAGAGATAAGCAATGATTTACTAATTTGCTCAATCAGTCTTTTGCACCAAAACGAGCAAAATCGAAAGCTAACCTACAACGAAGATGACTCACTATCATTTATGTCATGTAAATATTTTTTTTATTAACATAATAATATGATAAGGAAGTATAAATTTAAACTATTTATCATTATAGGTAAAATTTGTTTATACATTTTTTTTTAAATTAAAGTGATAAAATAACCAATATAATAATTTGTGTTATCAATTAATTTCAATAGAGCATATTTAACACAATATTAAATTAAAAAAATACAATAAATTAAGATGATTTTAAATTTTTTTAGCTTCACAATATATAGTGCATATAGTAAAATAAGCAGCTCACTACTTTCCCGAATTCTGCAATAGAGTAAAGAAATTAAAATATAGAATATGAAATTTATTTGAGCGGAAATCGAACCCACAACCTGTCGTGTTTACAGTCATACGCTTGTGCCTCTACGCCTCGACTGACCTCTATTTTACTTAATAACGTTGCGAATTTGATTTTTGGTTTATGAAATATAATAAAATAAACGCTGTCTTAAAGACGTGGACGTATGACACGCAATCACAACGTTTAAACTTATTAAATAATAATTGTTATCATCTTCGAGCATCAAAAATAAAACAAAAATACAAAAGCTTCCTTTTTAACTTCTAGAACTAATAGAAATCTAACGACATCCTGCTGTGAAAGGGCGGCGGTAATTGCTTGCGTAAAAGATTGCGATATCTAATCTGATTTCATAAGCGCGTAAAGAGTACAGTGTACAGCGTTCAACTATTAACGAATGAATATGTACAACTTAGGACCCTCCCGGTGTTGAGTTACAACACTTAACACGCAATGCCTTGTAAAATTCAGCAGTAAGTGGGAAACGGAGTGTCTTAACACTAGGTTCCCTCAGCCTCCACTGCTTTACGCGAGATACAACATGAAGTAGTGAGAAGTTTATTCAACTTCGTGAAAATCCACGAAATGAGAAAATATCAATTTTAAATGAGTATTTCTCGAACAATCAGGAATTAGCTCGAAAAAATATTTACTTTTAAATTGTAGTAATATTAATTATTTAATCACACCTATATAATAATAAAAAAAGTTGAATATTATAACTTGCACAAAAAAGCATATTTTTATTTCATTTACTATAAAAGTTGTATTTAGATCTCAACGACAAGACATGAGTCGAACTCCCAGTGGTCTCCGTCATAATACATGACTCATTCACCAGATCAACAAACTCCAAGTCATATTTTCCTTTAAAATTCCTCAGCTCTTGTAATTGCCTCAAACAGATAACACGATAGTACAAGCGGGTATTTTACATACATATCATCGCACATCTAATAGTGCCCCGCAGGTGGTCATCTCCAACTGGTTCTTTCATCATCGGCAACTGACTAACAACTTATTGCTACCATAATTTGTAACTAGTATATAAAATTAAAGAATGCGTACGGAAAACTTTTCCCTTATCCTACCCAGGACTAGCAGCTTATGTTTTAAGAGAAGGAAGGGACTTCGTCGTATCCTTTTAATAGGACTACAAAACAAATTCACATGTTCAATACGCGTTGCCAAGGCAACGTGTATGTCAGTTATCTATACCAAATTGTATGTATATTGTCGAACATATGGCAGTGTGTTTATTTTATTAATTTAATATTTGAATTGTTTTTTATAAATATTAGCATATAAGCATTTCGCACTCCTTTTCCGCACAATTTTCGTAAAAAATGATTCAAAGATTTGGCTTCACATATTGTTTATATATTATTGCTTTATTGACTTTGAAATAATGGCTAAATTAATCAAATCAATCTACTATGTGAATATTAAATTATAAACATAAATCCACAAAATAATAAAAAAGAGCGATATTAAACGGTTACCAGCTCAACTAACTCAACTACAACAGTATACTAATTCACACTCTGATGTAACAATGCATCTGAGATTGCAAGACCTTGTTATGAATATGAGAGACGACTGATCTTGACTCACCACTTGTAAGTGTACGACAAACGTAACTTTATTACCTGCTTCGTTTTTTTCTTTGCAACTTAACGAATATTTAGAATTGAGTATTGTCCTCAAATTTATTTTCT
Source organism: Heliconius congener (assembly GCA_018230605.1). Lineage (NCBI taxonomy): Eukaryota > Metazoa > Arthropoda > Insecta > Lepidoptera > Nymphalidae > Heliconius > Heliconius congener. The sequence continues at coordinate 8,174 of DWAO01002631.1, read as the reverse complement.
CGTTTGAAAGAACGTGGCGCAGTGGCACAAGCATGTGACTGTAAACGCGACGGTTGCGGGTTCAATTTTAACGAATTGTTATTTATTCATATTTCTCCGTTTTGGTAACAAGGCAAAAGCGCGGCCTAAAGTTCCGAAAATTCAGCAAAAAGTGGAGAACGAAGTGTCTTAACACTAGATTCCCTCTGTTTAACCTGCCATATTCGGGATACAGCGTGAAGCTATAAAAAAATTAGCAGATGTTTTTAGTTACACTGAACAACCGATTTAGGAAGAAAAAAAACAATTAAACACATGTTGCGCTAAATATTTAAACTAGCTTATTTGTTGTTACCAAACACGCACGTTTAAATTAAACCCTTTTGTCTAATCATGCATCTAAATAGGTATAAAAAACCCATCATATCTCCATAATGAGGCAAAAAATTTTGATGTGCTTTTGAGGACGCACAAAATTGGAGGCGGTTAACTTTAGTATACCAGGAAAGCCATGAAACGTGGTGATACGATCTCACGTGAAAAAAATTTTGCATATGGCGTTCTTCGCTAATCTAATTCTAATCTAAATAAATATATTTTTAACATAAAATAAAAGTATAATTTATAGATTTTTTAAACAATTATATATTCATTTACTCTTCGTCTTCGTCGAAAAAAGCTTAGTAAGCACTTTTGACATTACCGTTAGTGCTACTCATTTTTCGTAATATGCAATTTAGGTTTCGAAGAAGGGCTAATATTAAATCGATACTTATATAATAAAGCGGAAGAGTTTGTTTGTTTAAGCGCCAAGATATCGGAAACTACTGGTTGGTTTTTTTTTGTTTTGGATGAAAGCTACACTCGTCAGGAGTTTTATAGGCTACTTAATATTAAGGTATAATTCTTAATTCAAGGCTATTAATGAACTCCATCGCGTGCGCTGCGAAAATATTTAGATATGCGCTACAAGCTACTACAATATTTCCATTTCATTTGTTCTAAAAAAAGTCCGCGAGAGCGCGACCTAGTTACTAAATAATTAAAAATCTTTACTAAATATATCTCCAGAAAAATTGCATCAAAATATATACCATAAATTAATTACCTTCGCAAATAGTAGTCACATAAAAATGTATTATCTCGTCACGCGTCTGAGTTAAATTTACATTAAAAATTGGTCGTACGTTAATAATATTTATACAGATTATTTATAAATATTATTTAAGTGCTAAAATTCAATTATCGTTTCCTCTTAATTTAAATTATTTATAAATGCAAGAAGTTTAACATTAACTTCCACATACATATAAATTGCTAGAACAGCCACATCAACTACTTGCATGGCACAGCCAACCCAATAGTAGATACCGGTCCGCGTTAACTTATAAGCTACATAAGCCGAGAAAGCCCTTAAAAATCACCGTTAGATTAGAGGACGTCTACCTCCCACAGAACACCTCTTACTTGGTCTCAAGTACGACCACTTTTCATTAGTCTCCGTACTTTGCGATTCGGTGAATGTAAGGAGTGCCCGTAGTTTGTAGCATCTGCGTTGGCTTTGCTATACATATGAATGATTTCTTAGGAAACTATGAATAAACTAGCGGCCGCTTTAATTTGTTAAAGTATTATATCCAAAAATAAAAAAGAACATAAATTATTGCCTATGTGTATTACTAAACTAAGTATATTACCGTAAAATTTAATGCTAATCCTTTCAGTAGGTATTGCGTGAAAATGGAACCATCAGGAAAAAGAACTCTTTACAAACTTTCACATTTAATATATTAGCAGGATGTTATTATTAACAAAATTGTGTAATTTTACGAAATAAATATATTTTGATTTTGTTACGTGTCTACATAATAAACACAGCCAATATCACAAGGAAATTGATGTGTTATTACAGAATGTATACTCGATTAATTAATTTATTAATAATAATCTTCTATTATTTATACTGTATTAATAAATAATTGGCCATCACAAGAAACAATAATAAACAGTAACTGCTTTAATAAATAAAGATTTCCCACGGAGATGGAACGCATCATTAAACAATACATAACTTTTTGCTCAAGCGCTAAAATACTCTTAACATATACCTATAGCAAATCTTATATATTACGTCACATTAGATAACGTGGACTACTTGTATTCTGGTAATTAATTCATACACTAAATTTCTATTAAAAAAATGCCCTCGATTTACTTTGCTAAGTAATACTAACTTGTCAGGTTAATTTAGAATTAATTAAATTATTTGCATATAAAAACAGATATTTCAACATTGGTCGTAACAATATTTTTTTACTAATATAAAAAGGCATACATTATATATAGATTTGCGATAAAAAAAAATCTTTTAATTTTTTATACTAACTGCATTCGACGTACTTAAATGCAAATGATGTATAAATAACCGATTATGAATCTGTGTCAAATGATAATGACTCCGACGTTGCATAAGAGGTGCGCTATGAATAGTAAACGAAATGAATGAACAGTAAGTGGTTTAAATAAGAGTGATATCAATTGAATCTTATAGTCGCTGCAATATCGATATTTTCTTAATGTTATATTAAACATTTGTATCATTTTTTTGCTTCACGCTGTATCCCACATATATATTTGGAAACTCCCAACTTTCCGCCAAATTTGAATTCGAGACTCGAATGAGACATTTCGATGAATCTAATGTTTGGGATCGACTCCCATTCAGGTACTGGGAATTGATTCCACAACAGTCAGAAGGGTTGCCGCTGCGGCAGGACGACCTTATAAGACGTACGAGTAACAAATTACGGGCTAATTAAAAAAATATATATATTTACTTACATGTTTATATTTAAAAAACAATAGAATATTATCTATTACAAACCGTCAAGAGTTTGTAAGAGAAATATGGAAGGAGTATACATTGTTATATTATTTACCACCCGTAGAATAATAATAGTTAGATATTATGATGTAAGAAAGAATAAGAACTTAAATGTTTATAGTATTAAAAGTAAACGTGACTGTACGAAACTATAAGATACAACCTTAGAGACAATAACCGATTCAACAACGGCCTTTTGCAAGTAATTATCTTTATATCTACTTATATTCAACGACATATTTTATTAATCCATTGAAAGTTTCATACTAACATTTGATATTGTAATAAATCAAAAAACAATTCAACACATGACTGATGTAAGGTACGTAATAGGTACTATTTCTCGATAATTTATTGATGTTATAATATTACGAGTGAAAGTTAATATAAAATGATTTTAATAAATCAATTATATTATTATAAATGAGTTAGAAATAATATTAAAAAATAACTTAAGATAAATAAAGAAGAAAAAAGACTCTATATACGTACATATACTATGATTATTACGCAACTGAAGAATCAAACTCACTAACTATTGTTCGGGTTGTAGTTAAATATACCAATTTAACTGCATTTCAATGTAGTTTCAGATTCAAAGACAATATGTCAAACAGTATACGATCGTGAAAACTTAATTCAACACGACGAAAGGTCAAACGTTTCGCACGTTATTGTAAATGTTAATAAAAGCCGCCTCACATGCCCGCGTGTTTCCTAAGCTGTGCATTCACATACATACATATATACATACATATAGGCACAGGTGTTTTTTGTTGATTTAATGTATTTAATTTACACATAACGTTGGTTATGTACCATGTAAAGTTCTATAAGAACATTTAATTGCTGTTAGTGGATAGCATTGCTTTTTTAAAATATTTAATTCATTATTTCTTATCTACAAATACGTCTTGTTTAACATTTCTTTTATTTCATTTTAATAGAGCAATCAACTGGTCCGCGTTGTCAGCGCTTCTATACTAATTTAATGACTTAAGGAGATTACTGGTAAGTGAGTTTTAAATTGTGCTTCATTTTTTAAATTAAAAATTTCAGATCAAGGAAATAAATTTATAATTAACAAAATAAAAAGACTAGCTTCATGCTGTATCTCGCATGTTGCAGAGTAGGCCAATGAAATCTGGTGTTAAGAGAGAGTGCTCTCTCTTACTGAGGAATTTTCGAGGTATTGCGTGTTGAGTAGCGGAACTCAACGCCGCGCTTTTGCCTTGGTACAAGAGCGAAGAATCGAAAATATAAATTAATAATAATTCATTCTGCCTAGTGGGGATCAAACCCACAACCATCGCGTTACAATCACGCGCTTGTACCCCTGCGCCACGACGGTCCCAATATAATAATAGACGAGTATTATAAAAAAAAAAACATCCAAAAAGCTTTTATATAATAACAAAATCCGTAATTTCCAGTTTAGATAACATCAGGTAACCTAAAATCAGGTAACCTAATTCAAAATAATATACAAACAAAATCAATGTTGATAAATTCGCGGTCAGATGCACTATAGCGTATACCGCAAACGCAGGTCACTTCGGTACCTCTCTCTCTCTATATATATATGAGCATATATATATACATATATATATATATATGCTCTATTTACCACTCGACTATTATGCATTACGTGATCACAACACTTTATAGCCATATTGAACGTGATTTCTTTCGGAGATATGACGCATTATCGATTATAAATTACTGGTTTTTTTTAACTTAAAGTTGTCGTGGTATAGTTGTGACGTACGTACCTACATAAATAAGGCTGATAGAAAGTTTTCTTTTTATGAATATTTTTTGACATTTCATCTTTGATCACAGGGGATTGTGAAAAAAACATATTAGTAAAATATTCTAGTCAAGTTAAAAAAAATGTTACATTATCTTTGAGCTATAAATTATAAACATACTATTCTTTTATAAGATTTTATAAAATGTCTTCCCATAAATACATTTAGTATAACGGTATGTTAGAAAACATTCCGAAATACAATTACCTAACGTGAACATACAAGCTCATACGTAGTTCTTAACGGGGTCAATATTTAATATCGTCATCTCTAAATAAACAGACAGAAAATGACATCAAAGGACAGGAAGGTAAAATATTACACACAATACAAAATTAAGCAATTACAACCTCTTTCGCATTCATATAAATACTTAAACAAGACTGGTTATCAGCTCGATCCCCATTCGATGAAAACAAAATATTCTTTTAAATTTATATTTTACTTTTCTTCGCTCTGGTTTCAACAGGTAATGCCTTCAATTGTGATAAAAATGGGGAGCGGAGTGTCTTAACACTAAATTCTTTTTGCCTACCCTGTGTGTGCGGGATACAGCGTGAATCCTAAAATAAGTATAAATGCTTAAAAAACATTAAAAAAAATAGATTTATAAGTTATAGTATACTTATAGCTCTTGTACTGGATTATCGCGCTTCAACAGGCATCTACTCATCCGACACGCTTATGTAATCGCATATTGATAAACATGTCGCTATGTTTACATTTATGCAGGCCGCGTTTCATTGTCAATGTGCACATGGGACGTCTGCAATTACTTATAAAGCAAGAAGAATCATAATCTTTTTATTATGTAATTCTTTTTCGTTTTTATCTACACGCTGTATCCCACACAGCAGCACAGGACAGGGCAGACAGAGAAAACCTGGAAACCTAGTGTTAGGCACCTCCATTGCCTACTTTCCGAATTATGAAAGTTAATCTATAGAAATATGAAAAGTAAGATATAGTTTTTAGTCCATTAACATATATAAATAAATATATTCCATTAACTTAATAAGATTAAAAGAACCATTTTGACTATACGGTTTAAATCGCAATGCGTTTTCTGGATTTCTGCATTGACGCTAAATAGTGTAGTTCTTCCTACGCGATAAAAATATGTTTTTAATTTTAATACTATTAATAAATATAGGACAGGTGAAGTCTATTCATAATTTTTAGATACTCTCAGAACTAACTTATATTTACTTTATGCTTAGGATACATTTTTTTTCAAGAGATGCAGACAGGACGGAATTCATGATCAGTGTAAATGGTAAGATGTTACAACAAGTAAATGAAGTGGTATATTTGGGAAGTATGTAGTAGAGATGGCACATACGAGATGGATGTGGAAAGGAGTATTGCTGCCTCTCTAAAACATTAATATACTTTATATACTAATTTACTTATTATGAACATGTCAAACAATTTTTACGCTAAAATATATGTAATTACCTATAGCAACTATAAGCAGCGCTAGTGTTGGCACAAAGCAACTAATATATAAAATATTACACATCTCATTTAGATTAATATATAATAAATCAATATTTTGAGGCACGGCCATCACTAGTTTGTAAATGTGTTTTGTAGATTGCGGAGGCCGCATGCGCGCAATGTCCAATGGGCGTGGCACTTCAACGAGATACGCACGCTTAGCCCTACGGCGATGCTCTGTACTCGCTTCACTAATAAAACAACATTGATCCCTTTATACTAGCTGGAGAAATAATATGGGTAATTTCGAACGATTTTGTTTTAATACAAATATTTTTTGATTAAATTAAAATATACATTTAAAAAAATATTTAATAATCATAATAAAATTTATTGTACCTGATGACCCTTTCGAAGATTTATTAATATTGCCAGTTTAAATATAGAAAAGAAAGTGCATTACATCAAAATTACCGTTAAATTGCATACTAAAAGAAACGAGTAAAGATCAAATACAATTTGACATAATATATTTACAAAAAAATTATCATAAAAAAATGCTACATAATAATAAATATCATAAAGTAGGCTACACGTCACAGTATCCTAATTGAAATAATATCTATAATATTAGTTATACATTGGTTACATACCACCATGATTGATCAATGGTAATTAAATAAAGTGGCCGGTAGCAAAAAGTGAGTTGCGTTCAAGTCGTTTCGTAACTAAATTATACAACTTAGATCCCTAAAGATTAAAAAACACGCATATCAGTACATATAAATGACTGTACGTAAGTATTACTAATTTGTACGTTAAACGTTCATATACAAATATTTACGTCATAGAAATGTAATTTGAATAGTTGCAAAAAGTTATGCACATGTCAGTTTTTTATATTCAAAAGATGTTTCACACTTTCCGCCCAATTCTGGGGGCATTGCGTGCTGAGTGGCAGAACTCAACGCCGCGCTTAGCCTCGTAACCAGTACGAGGAAATGAAAATATCAAACATAACATAGTTTACATTGTTTTCACCCGAATATGAATCAAACCCACAACTGTCGCGTCTTCATTCGCACACTTGTGTTCCATATTATTATTTGTGTATAAAAATATATTGTAAACACATTATCATAACACAAGTAGAGTCGAAACATAACCCTCATAAGACAAAAGCACTGTGCAGCAGAAACCACAGCCACAAAATCGAAAATAGACAAACAGACAGCTCTGAGTGTAAGTCAATCAACAAACTAAATATAGTCACGGAAGACAACCCCAGTGGCGGTACGCTGGTTAATTACCGAGAGGAGCTTAATTTGGACACACCTATAGTTAAATACTTCAATCGTTACAGTGAAATATGAACCTCGAATGCTGTTTCGAAACTATTTATTTTAATTTTGTTTTGTCAGTTTTAGATAATTATAGGAGTAGGTATTATTTGGTTCATTATGTGGAGATGGATATATAATATATAATATATAGTATTGAACAATAAGATACATTCGATTCGAAATAACTCTATTATCGATTTCTAATCGGGACAAGTTTTTATATATAAATTGTCCTAATTTTTCAGTTTAGTAAGAGTAGACACAAAGTGCCTAAAAATGGAAAATATCTAATCTACTAAATACAACAACTACATCAACAGATTTTCTCTGGAACGTGCAAAGAAAAAAAACTTTGTGTATATTACAAACGTTTACATTTTAATGTTAAACGTAATATACGCGAGCTGAACAAATTACAAGACGTGACCATCCATCCAGCCTTGGGACGTGACTTCACTCAAAGTGAACCACAAATTTCATTTACATTTTGTAATATAATAAAAAGTCAGCAAATGAATATTCGAAAGCTACAATCGAAAAATAGGTGATGCAAAAATTCGAATCAAAGTTCAGAAATTAACTCCTTGCAACTACATATATGAAGGATAATATATTAACAGATAGAGGTATTTCGTGTCATTTGCTTTAGTCTACTTTAGGATTTTACTCAGCTTCACGCTGTATCCCGCACACTGCAGGGTAGGCAGAGGGAACGTA
>DWAO01002630.1:0-15586 GCA_018230605.1 Heliconius congener | reverse complement strand
TCCTCGAGTGGGGATCGAACCCACAACCAGTCGGTTTTATAGTCACACTTCGTGCACGACTGCCTCTTACAATTTAGCTGGATATACAATTTCTAAATGTTATTGGAAAATGCTCATCACTCTAAACAACTTATATTATCGACGCATTTAATTATTTCGTATAGTTTAGCAGGATCCCTACGATACTATATCAGGAGGGAAAGTCATCAAAATCAAATATAGCCTGCTCAGACCTAATAGCTACACAACCAAAGTAATTTCATTCAAATCGGTCCACTAGTTCAGAAGATGTGCGTGTACAAACAGACAAGCACACAGACAATTCTCATAATGTTCAATAAAAAAGTTTCTCAGAGTGGAAATCGAAAGCACAATCGTCATATATTGTTTGTTATTTCAAAGCTGAGCCACAACCGTACAGCTAGGCAATACGATGATGTAATATATTATTTCGCTTACAAATAGTAACCAATCAACAAGCTTATTTGTATTCTGGGAACAGACGAGTAATATATAAGTTTTCTTTTCTTGAAGACAGAGCGCGCCTTAGGCATTGTTAATATCAATCCCTTGTCGATGTACATTTTATCGAGTGTAATATTAGCAAATAATACAAGAGTATGTGAAACGTAAAGGATTTCAGTTATTTTCATATTTTTTGGTATTTTTTCCATCTGGGCGGAAAGTGGAGAAGGGAGTGTCTTAATTTTTAGGTTCTATTTTCTTTCGGTTAAATTTTACATTTATATAGCATATTATATATTACATTTATATATTATCACAAAATTTGTAAATTAAAAATAATTAAACTTTATAAATTAAAAACAATAATGCACACATTTTAAAGTCAAATTTATATAAAAGCGCAATAAAAAGTATCCTACGTTTTTTTCTAATACCTCTAATAATGTGTTTCGTGATAATCTGCAAAACAGCAGCATCGAGCGATAAGGAAGTACTAAAGACAAATAAATGTTACTCCTCGATTTCTTCTATTAGATTTGCCGCGGTAATATTTTAAGGTAACAAGATTTTCTTTTTCTCCTTTCGTAACAAGATTATCTTTTTTTTCTTGAATTTATCTGAGTGCCTCACATAATATAAGTTTATAATGTGGATTTTATCGTTGCAATAACTCAAATACTTTAAAATTATTTTCTTTTTTTGGCTTCCCTCCTGTAGATTCAAATAACACGGTAGTACTGATTGCAAATAGTGACACTTGAAAAAAATATATATATCATGTGTGTTAAGATTATATTATGTTCATCGTTTTTTATTTCTTCTAGTGTTTAATATTTTTTTCTGAAAACCAATAAAATCATAAAATATATATATATGGAAAAAAAGGTTTAAAAGCTATGTATGTGTATGTGTATGTATGTGTAATTTTCATCAGAATTCACTGAAGAATTTAAGAAGAAGTGATATTCTAGTAGACTTACAGAACTGACACGCGAATTTAGGAAAATCGGCACAATCCACCTACATTAAAAAACTACAAAGACTTCACCTTATAAATATTTTAAAAGTAACTAATTTACCTTAATGTCTCAAAATGTACTTTTAAGGTGTTTTTTTTTTCATTATTATTCATGTCACAAATGAAAATTTATTATCTGTTCATTTCTTTTACTTCTTAACACTTAAGTAATTTATTAGGGAAAAGGACAAATCATGATTATATTTATTATTCTATTATTATAACGTTGCTTTTAATTTTTAATTTAACATTTTTTTTTATTTATGAGATAAACCTAGTGTGACACACATATGTACATATCTATGTAAATCAAAATCAGCTTCACGCTGTATCCCGCGCAGAGCAGGGTAGGTAGAAGGAACCTAGTGTTAAGACATTACGTTCCCCACTTTCTGCCGAAGGCATTGCGTATTAAGTGGCAGAACTCAAGGCCGCGATTAGCCTCAACAACAGAGCGAAGAAATGGAAATATAAATTTAAGTAAATATTTCATCTCCTCGACTGGAGATCGAACCCACAACCAGTAGGTTTTATGGTCACACTTCGTGCCACTGCGCCACAGGTGGCCTACTATGTAGCAAGTCATATATAAAGAACATATTGAAGATGTACTTTTATTTAAATGTAACTTTATTTCTACTAAGGTAAAAAACCAATGATAAATATCTCTTGACCGGTGACCATATGTGATTGTTCATATGATTGACGACGTTACTTAGTTTTAATTTTGGTAAAAACTCTCAGGATAAAGTAGTAACGGCTATTCAATAATTCATGGCACGTTAACTTATAATTTAGCTTATGAAAGCTTGAGTTATATTTTTAGTTTAGTTTTAAAAGTTTTTTTACAAAGTAAAGATAAGGCAAGTTAATATTTTGTTTTACTAAAATATATTCACATAGCTCTAACGAGTACTTAACTATTATATTAACAATCGTACGTCTTTTTCTTGGTTTTATTTTTCTGTAAAATATTTAAATATTCCATAAGCATAAGCAGAAGAATCCTGAGAACCTAGTCTTAAGACACTTTGTTCCTATTAAGATACCGTTTTTTTTTTCGTTCCGTTTTTTACAGCTCCTGTAGAGTCAGTCAAGTACACTTAGACACTTGCTAGCGATAGGATAGGTATTCCTTTTCTAACAAAGCGTTCACAGCATCCTGTGGGACGCGGGAGTATTGAAGGAGACCTGATATATAGACATTACGTGATAGCATCTATTTACATTTTAAAATTTATATTTGAGGCCAGTCGTAACGCAGAGGTACAAGCGAGCGTTTGTAAACACGACAGTTGTATTGCGGATTCCATTCCCACTTGAGTAAATATTTAATATGTTCATTTCCTTGCTCTGGTGACTAGGCAAAGCGCGGCGTTGGTTTCCGTCACTCAACACGCATGTGTTTTTGCATTGGATGCATTTTTCGGAATTCGGTGGAAATTGTTTTAACATTACGTTTCCTAATTCTCTCTGTTTACCCAGCTTTGTGTGGGATACAGCGTGAATCTGACGAAAACAAAAAAAATTAATTTTGCATAAATGTACGAAAATTACGAAATACTATACGGCAAGCCACATACGAGATAATAAGCTTTTTATAACTGTATATTTTTATAAATAAATCAGCTTCACGCTGTATCCCGCACACAGTAGGGTAGGCAGAGGGAACCTAGTGTTAAGACACTCCGTTCCCCACTTTCTAATGAATTCTGGAGGCATTGCGTGTTGAGTGGCGGAAATCAACGCCGCGCTTTGCAGCGACACCATAGCATAGAAATGGAAATATAAATTGTTTTAATCACTTCAAATACATATGTATATTAAGCTTTTAGTATTTATGGTAACGATATAAGTTGGAAGGCTCATCTTTAAATAAATGCAATATGGCTTACCTACTATGACAGCTTATATACTGAACTTTTGTATGCAATCTAAATTTAAGTTCATCAAGTATGGCCACTGATTTCTCGCACACACAAAGTAACACTTCAATTTTTATTTGAGAGCAAAATATTAAGGAAATAGGCAATGTCTCTTATTTTCAATCAATTTTTATTATTTTCTTTTTTTTATCATTTTCAATTTAATTATTAACCTAAGTAAAATTCATAAAAATGAAATGAAATAAAAAAATTGCACCTGCACCTTTGTTAAATGGATTTTACCTGATTTCTGAATTATCTTTTGAAAACGACAGATAATTTTTCGTGCAAAAGCTACCTACTACGTAACATGATCGATCGCCTTCCCTTGTCTAACCAGCAACTGAACGTCACGTTGTTGAGTATATATATTAAAGCCTTTTGACGTAGCTCATATGAATATAAACTTCTTTGCATTTTTATATAAAGATTGTTTCTGGACATAGTTGTATCTTAGATAAGAACAAATTTTATATCATAATATTTTTTTCTCAAATATATATGATGTGTTTACCTAATAAAATACATCATAAAATTTCAAAGAAATTTAATTCTTATAATAAGTTCTTTGATTTTCACGACTATTACACATTTTAAAACTATTTTAATTAAATTTTAATCCGGATTAATCGCGTATATTTAGGATTATACATTTTTAGGTCATTATTATATCAAAGTATTATAATTATGTCCAATAAAAAACGAATGCCACCTCAGTCTTCCCGTGAACAGCTAAGTTTTATTTCTTAAGTTAATTTGTTCCACATAAAAATATTTGTTCGAAACGTCGGGTTGCCAAAAATGTATAATTCTAAATATACGCGATTAATCCGGTTTTATTTTAAATATTTAATTCTTATATTTTTATTGTACACTTTCTTTCTGTCTTTGTACTTCGTTTCTCGTGCGGTACATAAATAAAAAATTAAAAGAAAAAAAAAACAATACAAAAATATATATGCAGTATGTCTACAAGATCAAGGTGGTAACGGTTTTGGCTCAACTGGACAATGGGTGGGGTGGGGCCAGGAAAACAGCATAGCGAAGGTCATTAACTCCACGCGAACAAAATTTCTGGCTTAGTTTTGATTCCACTAGCATTTAAATTTCAAATTAATTTCTGAAACTGAGTACAGATTTATCATTTTCAGTTCCCTGCACTAGTAGGACCACTTACTATGCGCCTATAGCCTGCTGCGTATTCTGTTATTCATAAAAAATGGTAGAGGTACAAAAAAACTATTTATGTGAAATTACACTCAAATCTTGGACACTCAATAGTTAAATATAATTTAATATTTACCTTAGTTAAAGGTTTCACAGTAACGAGGTAATCAGTTCTCGCTCCTTATACACTACGCACCAATTTTTTTATAACGCCGAATTTTTCGCGGCATTGCGGATCTCAACGTCACTTGATAATAACGCAAGGAAATTAAAATATCAACAAATAATAATTCATTCCCCAGAATCGGAATGAAACCCACAACTATCACGTTACAGTCACACGCTTGTGCCCCTACGCCACGACGGCCTCATAATATACGTACCTATATTAAACATGTATTTATGCAGGTTATATTACATAACCCTTGATCTATTGCCCGCGTACAACGTGTAGCGAGTTAATTGCACATGTCGATCGAACATTAATCCTCTTTTGCATGTTTCTCATATAGATCACGTAGCTTATATCGTCAAAATGAGAAATATGACTTCTTGAATTGTTCGAAAGTATATTGAACTATAGTTAATTAAGAAGAAGGAGATAGTGACCCTAGCCCACCCCACAATAATCTACGGCCACCCCTAAAATTTTACTTACAATAACTTTGCCCCGAAAAAAGAGAAAAACAATATTTACACGACCATGCTAAAGCCCAAGGGCCTCCCCGCTGCCCCACAGAAAATATCTTTAGATATGGTAATCTATTATAAAAATAATATTTTTATTTATTAGAAATGTTCAGTATCAAAAAGCTATTAGGCTTATGATAAAAATACGTGAACAGGAAGGAAGGAAGGAAGTACAAAACATGGACAATATTTATTTTTCTAATAAAACAAATTTAGTTTCTATTTTACCACCGTCGTGACGCAGTTACGGAGTGTAGATTATGGTAGTGGGTTAAATTACCGATCAAGTTAACTTTTATTTGTAAAATATTTTTAAATCCTCGTCAGTAACGGGGCATAATATTTTCAAATATGCGTAAAGACTACGATGAATTGCGACAATAGGTCACTATAATAAAAAAAATAGAGTTTTTTTATATTAATTCTATCAAGATTAATTAACGAGTTTTATGACACAATCATTTGTCACTACACATTTTTCTACTCTTTCGTTGTCTTGTACCTAAACCTTATGACAGCCTTGCTTGCTTCTTCTATCAAGCAAAATTAAATAAATATTTGCTTAGCTTCTTTTATCAGACAGTTAACACAGAATGCCTTAAAAAATCTTTAGAAAGCGGAGACACTCCATGTGTTTTAACATAGGTTTCCTCTGGCTTCCCTACTATGCGTAATACAGCGTGAAGCTAAAAAATATCTACTATTAGAAAAATGGACGGCACGACAGAAATGAAGTGTTGCTGTTGCTTTTTTATGGAAATTGTTTAAACCAGTTTCTAATGCTGTAATCTAGTAAACGTTTAGTAAATTTATACAACAGAACCAGAGTACTTAATTCGATACATGAGATAGTTGATTAATATGTTATGATCAACCGTCCTCGTGTTACAGTTCGTATTTGACCTCCCATTAAGGAGGCCGGGCCCATTGGCATTTCCTAAAATTGACCTCTGAAGAAAAGAGCTTAGAAAATTTCAACCTAACAGTATCGAATTTTATTGGAATTGTTAAAATTAATGTAAATTATATAAAAACTTCGTACATTTAGTTAGCTGGACATAAAAGATTAAGAAATTTTGTTTATTTATTATATTTACATTTAATATTTTTTAGTGTCACGCTGTATCCCATTGCGTGTTGTAGTAATAATATGTAGTATAATTGAAAATGTTTGAATTAATTTTAATTATTAATGATACAATAGTGGCCACTATCTCTGGAAATATATTATGCACTAAGCTATTTTAAGGGTGTCGTATCTTTTAAGGTAAAAAGAACCTTTATAAAATCACATTGTTGTCCGCCCGACTATCTGTATGTCTGTCTGTCGAATTGGAAATGAGTAACCATGTTTTTTCCGATGGCTCATTTTTGCTCAATTTGAAAGTGTAAAAAGCGCCGCGTTGAGTATGTTGCTTTATCGTACTAATCATTTTATACATACTGTATCGTATTAGTTACATACACATACGCACATATACCTATACCTACCTAAATATTTTCCTGTTTTCCTTTTTTTTGTCATAGTTTTTTTTTATTTTCCTTATATAATAATATTATTTGTTATGTGTTTAGTAATATTTAAAATTGTAATTTACTAATATTTTAATATGATATAACTTTTGTAATGACGATTGAGTGGCGGTCGTTGATAACTGCGACACATGCTACTGTAGTTATTATCTTTTTAAACTGTTTTTCTTATACACAATTTTTTTTTGCATAATTAGTTTTGTGTAAACACACTGTAACTTTAATGTATTTAAATTCGTTATAATATTAAAAATGCTTAAAACTGCGATAGAAAAAGCACCGCAACAGAATGTTTAAATTGGCCATAACAAGTTCCAAGATATACGCATCCACCCCGGCACGCCGCTGCAGACCGCGGACCAACTCTACAACTTCTCTCGTAACTCGCTACAGAAGCATAGTTACCGCGTTAATATTACAAGCCTGAGGCTTGTCTAGACTGCACAAAAATTATATAAAGGAGAACGAATATTTTGATGGTCTAAAATTGAGAAAAATATTATATATTGAAATGTATTATTTGTATTATTATTATGAAATTGATTGATTGATAATCTATTATATTATTTTATACGATTTAGAATTTTAAAATCAGCTTTACGCTGTGTAACGCACGCAGCAGGTAGAGGTTAACTAGTTTTAAGACACTCCGTTCCTCACTTTCCGCCGAATTTTGGAGGCGTTGCGTGTTGAGTGGCGGATCTCAACGTCGATCTTTGCCTCGACACCAGAGCGAAGAAATAAAAATATATTTTTTAATAAATATTTAATTTCCTCTAGTGGGAATCGAACCCACAACCGTCGCGTTACAGTTACACTCTTCTGCCAATAGGCCACGATGGCCTTGACAGAAGGGCCTCATTGGAATTTAGAGACAAGCAAAATATAAATATTAGTTTGTAAATAACACACTATAATGTAATAATATTATAGTTTTTATTTCTTATTGCTGATTTTGCGTTTCGTATAATATTTTCACAGTAAAAATTATCTGTACGCAGCCTTAAATTCACAGAGCAGGGATGCTAGAACCCTTTACATATTACTATATGGCAAATTTTAGTCTCTAAGGCTCTGTCCATAAGAGCGAAACTAGCTTCTTAATCCATGATTGCTTCTGTAAGAGGACTTGCAGGAGCTCGTAATGTTTTAATAAAATTCATACTTCAAATGCATGGTTAATGACTGAAAAATTTTCTATATAAGAATTAAGATAAATATTATTTTTAGTAATATAACATTTTATTACATTTGTATTTATTTTTTACGATTTTAAACGCGACAGATTGTGGGTTCGATTCCCATTCGATGAAATGAAATATTTTCATTTTCTTTGCTCTGGTGTCGAGGCAAAGCGAAAAAAAGCAAAGCAAAGCGCATTGAGTTTAACAATTATAATCTACAATTATAATTTGCCCAATTTTCAAAACTAATGTAAGACACACTTAAAGGTGCATCATTATTTAATAAAAAATTTAAATTACTGTTATTTTAGTACCTATATAGTATAAGAAATAATTTGTAATAGTCAATTTACGTCTGTCTTATAAAACTCAGGTAATGCGTCCTATACGTTCAAATACTCTATAATAGAACTACATTAATAGATAATATGTAAAGAAAAATATTTGACATAAAACCGGCCAAGTGTGAGTTAGAAGTAGAAGGACTCCATATTAATTTCAAGTTTTATATATAAACGAGGAGTACAAATTATATAAATTGACAAATTTAAGTTTGCTGACGCGAGCACTCATTTTTTATGAATCATAGTTTACTACAAATATAAATTCATAATGGTCGTCTTCTAAGTAATACTTAAAAATTTTCACTTTTCGGAGTTTTTTTTTCACACTTTGAGTCAAATTTCAAAAGTGTAGGTACACAGGAAACACCCTATTTGTTTTGATTATGTGGTGAATTCGTCATATAAAACGCAGCAAAAACGATGCATAAATGCTCGTATCTTTTGATTTTGATGACTTAAAGGTTTGATGTTCTCTATGCTCTCAGGGACCATAGACCTTAATATTCGATAATAATTACTGTTTGATACCTTGAAATAGTCTTGACGAATTTATAGATAGGCAGCAAAGTGATTCTATATGTGTTCCAATTTGTTTCATTTAGAGGTAAGGTAACGACCCTAAAACTAAAAATTACAAAATATTAAAATTATATAAGTTTACATAAGCATTGATATTAAATTTGAAAAAAAAACCAAGAAAAAACACTAACGGACCGCCCGCGATATTTTTGTAATTAAATATTTAATTGCGTCATAAACTTAAAGTACTTATATCTATTTATTCATAAATATAATACAAAAAACAAATATTACATAGTGAAAGTGAATTTAAAAATGCAGTCTCACCATTCAAGTTGGCGTATTAAATTATTAACCCGACGGAGTACTGCAGATGTAGTTTATGTAACTCCTCTTGGACGTGGCCCAAAAGTTAGGATACCTGCTTATATAATGGTAGCGCGAAATTGCCGGAGCTTACCAAATCCTCGTCATCATCGGAGAAAATGTTGGCCCGCTCGTTGGTCGTCATGCTTGGTGTTTGTATGGGATGCCTTCGAAAATAATCCTCATGGTTCACAAGCACAGCACATCGTGGACAACACAACACTCGAACTGCATCCAAAATCGTTTAATCAAATTTATCTTATTTCCTAACATAGTTTTATAATTCAATATCCGCCCACTTTATGATTTAAATTATTTTTATATCATCAAAACATGATATTTAATTCAAATATTGTAAATATAAACATCGATGCATTTAAAGAGCATAGCGAAATGCGTCTGTACTGAAAGACGTGCGGGAGCTTACTGCGGAGGGCGGGCAGACAGTACTGCGGCGTCTCGTAACCATGGTAACACGTAGCTTTCTTGTGGCTAGAAGTGATCGTTTATTTTATTATTTTTTTATTATATTAATTTAAGAAAAACATATTTGATATTTATTTTTTTTGCTTCATGAACAAAGCAAGGTAGGCAGAGGGAATGTGGGAACCCAATATTATGACACTCACTACTTACGTTCTTAGATATACATTCCCACAGAATATTTTTTGTTGATTTTCCTTGAAGAAAATTCAGTATATTTTCCTAATAACACTAATAATATTCCTATCGTTGTTTGCTCCATTTTCTTCGCTCACCATTTGTGTCCATATTAATCATAGAAATGTATAGATTTGTGGAAGAATATATTTTTATTTTCATTTTCTTAAGCTTTTGGGGTTTTAGATTTTATTACAGATACTTTTCAATGCTTACCTTAAATCTTATTAAATGATATTTATATGCTCATTAGTAATGATTTCGAAAGGCAAAATTAATGAAATATTATCTTACATTAAAACTTATAATAATATTTACTTTATTTTGTTTTTTTTTCGCATTTCATTTAATTTCTTTATTCAAATTGCCGTGGCCACTTCTGAATACTGAGATATAAGTGCTCACCATCAATTATCTATTGAAATGTATTAGTCGAGATATATTATTATTTTTTATTATAATGGATATAATTACTCATGTCAAGTAACATTAAGCCGTGAATAAATAATATTTTAAATACATTAAAAAGTTACTAATAAAGAAAACTTGCTGATATTTGAGCTTAAAAGCTATGTAAGTACATTTTATAATTATTTTGTAAGGTTTTTTTTTCATTTGTTTCTTATATTACTAAGCATAATTTTACAAACATATCACATTACATTAATTTTTTAATTACATGTTTGTTTCTTTTTAACAAATTTACATAAACCATTGAAAGACAACTTTTAAAAGATACACACGATATTTATTCTTTATTTTATATTTTTAAGAATATTACAAAGGGAGTGTTGCCACAAACACAGCAGCATTTTGCCAAAAGGTAGGAAAAAAGTATTCTCATTTGTATGATAAAAGTTCAAACATTGTTGAACATCCTTTGTCCTCGAATGTGTTTTATAATTTAACCCTAGAAATGCTCTATATTTACGTAGCTGCAAACAGGTACAAAATAAAAGGTAGACGTTTCATAACTACGTATGTCGACACTACATTATTTATCAGTATATTTTCTTCACGAATATAGAAGCAAATAATAGCAGGACAGGCAGACAGAACCTGGGAACCTCGTGTTAAAGTACTCTCCGTGCCACATTCGTTCCACACTTTCCGCTAAAAACTCGGGGCATTGCGTGTTGAGTTGATATGATAAAAATAAATATTTCATTCCCCCGAGTCGGAATCGAACCCATAAGCACAACCGTGTCGCGTAATGATAATGGGATGATTGTGCACGGATGACCTCAAATAGCAAAGTAGCAAATCTATACTATATTAATACAGTAAAAAAAGTGGGACATTAAAAATATTTGCAATAAAAAATATAGAAGGACATACAGAAGACAAAAAAATTTGAATATATATATTTTTATTATTTTTGATCGTCTTTTCAACTACTGGATGGACCAAAAAGATGTTATTTGTTTTACACCCATTAGACCCGACCCAGGATTTAGGCTACAATCTGTTTTTGGGACTAGCACACTCAAGGCCCAGCTGTGCTGCCTGAACTTTAGTTATTGGGCGTGATAAGCATTTTCCATTGACATATAAAAATTTAAGGTCTGGTGTATCTAATGAATCCATAATTGATTAATAAAAGTTAATAAAATGCCGCTTTCCCAAAATGTTTAATTTTTTTAAATTTATTTCAAATATCTAGAACATTTGACGAAGGATTGTAATCGATTAGCTAAAAATAAAAATATAAGGAAGTGGCACATAAGAAAACTAGTAGGCAGTTTTTGTTGACATATAATAAACATTAAAATATTGAGGCCGTTATGATGCAAGGAGACACCGCCCGAGTTAGTGCGGAGTTCAGTTCCGACATACAACGGGCAATGTCTCTAATTCGGATCTTAAGTAGACTCATGAAGTCGACGATTTACGAAAACGAACGAAAAAAATAATAATTAAATAATATAGTAAATTTTTTGTTTGTTTTTATGAAAAGACAAGGAGAACTGAGTGATCACCGCCGCCCAGGACATGACCCTACATCACCAGGGGATCTACAGATGCTGTACCGGCGTTTAAAATAGTCATAAACATTCAACTCATTAGTATCACCTGAGTGCTCAATAAAAATTGTATTTATGAATACGTAAAAAATATGGTTTTATTAGCTAGGACTAAGCCGTAACGAGCTAGCTCTTAAACTGCTATATTTCATGATCGACTGATAAAATGTTATTTATTTACAATTTATCCAACAGAAAAATATTGACTTAGCTCTTACTTTCTATCACCCCCTATTATGATTCCAATAAATACAAGGTACTTCGTATAAGGTTTCGTTAAATTATGTTTATTCAATTTGGATGATTGTGGCCCAGAGGATGGTATCCTCGGGGCATCAATTTGATTATTTATTAAATATATTCAATATTTGTGTATTAGTTTCGTTTTTCATCTTGGTATTGGTCTGTCATCTCATTTATAATCATTTAAATCATTATATTCGTTAAGTTAAAAGACGGAGCGAGGTAATAAAACTAAACAACTTATTGTTGGTTGGTGATGGAGTTTTGGCAGATAAACCTTTTTGAATAGTTCTAGTTATAATTCGAACAAAGCTATATTTTTTGTAAATTTGTGTTTTGAAAAGAAAAAAGATTTGCATTTAAGCTCGTGCTTATAAATCGCTTTTAAGTATGTGATCGATCTTGAGATGCCTATGATCTTGATCAATTATGAATGAATCAGTATTTCAAAATTGATCTCGGACTTGAGTGTAATACTACTTAAATACTTTTATCATGATGAACAAACAAGAATGAAAAGATCATCTTCAATAAAACATCATCTGAAATATAAAATCTTAATAATCTTATTAATTCATATCTTAATATAAAATATTCCATTAGAAAGTTTACATTATTTTGGTATCTTATTGTTTTATAGAAAAATTAGGAGATATTTATTACTAAATTTTTAACAGCATACCAACCGAATTTATATAATTAGTTATTAGTTAAATATTAGAATTAATAAAAACCATTAAAACTTTCAAAGTTTATATAGTTTCATAGTAATTTGACTTTAAAATTCTATCAAAGCTAAATAACAAGTTTAAATTGAAACTCTTTCAACTGGATTGCACTCAAATGTATATAAAATCGAAATTAAGAAAGACATAGTTATTATTTAGTAGCCAAAGAGGGTTCACTTTGGTTAGGACATTCAAAGACATTCATCTCTCCGCTATCAGTCATTGCGTGTTGAGCGGCGTAACTCTCCACCTTGTTCTGTCTTTTCGTAGGAGAAAATTCCCCGAGTAGAGATATAAATCACAACTATCACAATTATCTATATATTATATACTCAGTCTCACTATGCCACTTGCACCACGTTATTATTACAAACCAACAAAACAAAGAAAAATTACAATGAAAATGTATATAGTAAAAAATAATGTTTTAAAAGAACAGAGAAGAGCTTAAAATGAATCTCAACAGAATAACAAATTAGAGGTATTACAGTCGAGGTGGAATCCCATAACGTTAATGCTCAAATACTCGTGTCTCGATGCACTAATCTTGTCTCTGGTAGGGTTGCTGCTGTGCAAAAAAATATGTATTTTTGTGTGTATTTTTTTATACTTACTTATAACGCTCCTAATATCATTAATAATATTAATATAAAAAATATTTATAGGAAATACATAGCAAATATAGTGAATGATATAAAAAACTTTTAAAAAAGTTAGAAATTATAAAATGTAATACCAATCAATTTAAAAAATCATAGTAAGAGAGAGAGAGTATTCTGCATATAGCAAGGTAGAAGGAACCTGGGAATCTAGTGTTAAAACACTCCGTTTCCATTGATACACTTCTGTCCACTTTCCAGCGAAAGAACCACGCCCTTTCGTCTCGTTACCAGAGCGAGGAAATAAAAATATTAAATATTTAACTCCTCGAGTGGGGATCGAACCCATAACCTGTCGCGTTTGCGCCACTGCGCCACGACTGACCTCAAATATTTTAATAAATATCTTTACTTAACTCACGTGACCAAGTGAAGGCGTGATAAAAAAAATACAAAGAGTATAATATAACAGCCGTGTTAAATAAAAAAGGCCCTTTGTTAACCCTATCTAACGGCTTTCAGCTTGTTCAAATTAGCCTATTCTGTTTTTACTCTTGCTGTTTTTACTAAAAGTGAATCTATGAATACAGTATGTTGTAAGTTAATATTTTTTTTATCTACGGCGAAGTAAAAAAGAGGGTTATGATTTTGATCGATATCTTTGTATTTATATATGTACTCTTAAGTGTGTTCATCTAATCGAAGTTTGACGAGTGAGGTATTGTTGAAAACGTCTCAATTGTCCGCCGGTTATGGGTTGTGTGATATAATATTAAATTGAATGTAGAGCTCTCTAGACTATAAAAATGGGAGACTAAAAAAAAGAAAGACCTCAATTAGCATATTTTTACAATAAATATATATTTTGTTTCTCTTTGTTGCTCGCATGTACTTGATTATTGGAAATCATTTCTACAACAGAGAAAACATAAAACCAGAATCGTTAACCAGAATCGTAAATACCAGATTACAAATAAAAAATAATTTAAATAAAAACTAAAAAATAATTATTACGTATAAAATTTTCAATGTATCTAACAAATAAAGAAATAAAAAATAATAAATAATCCTTAGATTAGTTTCATTAAAACAAAATCAAAAATATAAAATATTTGCAGCCAGTCGCGGCGCAGGGGCAGAAGTGTGTGACCGTAAACGCGACTGGTTGTGAGTTGGACCCTCATTCGAAAAAATTATATATTTATTTAAATTTATATTTTTATTTTCAATATAAGGATTATTATTATTATATTACATACACGTAATATATTTTAAAGAATTGAATATGTATGTTCATTGTAATTTTAAGAAGAGACTGAGGTCATGTACCATGTGTGAGGTGTGTGTGTCCTCCTGTTAAATTATTGCAAGTTTCCGTTCCAAATTCAGGTATCTTGTTAATTTAAAAGAATTGCATAACAATTTCTTCTAGTAACTAATATATGTTAGCATTACTTGAAGGTCTCGTCTAATTTAGTTTTATGTGGACGTTTAACAAGGGTTGAGGGTCAAACCCACCCTCAGTAGTTACCTACTCGTTTGCGCTCAGTTTAGCTTAATTTGCGTACTGTGTTTTACTTTTTCTTTGTATATAAATATATGTGTGGGTGAAAATAAATAATTTATTGGATCATAACAACATCGTATAAATACATATGTATTTTAGAGCTAAGTAATATGAATAAGTATAGCAGGGTGGGCAGAGGGAACCTGGGAATTTATTGTTAAGATACTCCATTCCCATTAAGACACTTCCGTTTTCCACTTTAACATAATAACATTACAAAGTACAACTCTATAAAGCGAGTAAGAGATTTTATATGGAAAATTGCAGCATCTTTGCATAACAAAAGTCGTTTTAAGTAGAGAAATGGCAAATGACTGTAAAATACTTTCACTCTGACAAGACGATTTGCCCTCGAGACTTCAATGTTAGCTTTGATGTTGTTTAAACTGAACGAGTAGATCGATTTTTTGACCTTTACCTTACAAGTAATTAACAGATAGTTTTGCAATTTCAAGCAATAGGTTTATCCATTTGCTTCCGTTCTAGACTTCTAGGCTTATTGATATGACCTTCACTTTTAATATTGTATAATATTATTATTATTTTTACTTATC
>DWAO01002629.1:0-15587 GCA_018230605.1 Heliconius congener | reverse complement strand
AGGTTCCCTCTGCCTACCCTGCAGTGTGCGGGATACAGCGTGAAGCTGATATATTTTGTTTTTAATATATCTGAATAAGAATAATATATAGTAAAATGCAGTTTGCTTTTTACACTAAATAAAGATAATAGAATAAGCTATCATTTATTGTGTGCAGAGTCGCTGTTCCCCCGTTTTGTGGAGCCAGTTCCAAATGTCACGGTGACGGTTGGCAGGGACGCCCTCCTCGCTTGTGTTGTTGAAGATCTACGTACATATAAGGTATTGTATAAATCACTAACTTATACTATCATAATTTAAGCTAAATATAATGTACTCCAACATATGAACTATAAAGTTCTTAAAATTAGAGAAAATATTATTTCCACAATACAAAAAAGGACAGAAAGTTCTGAAACAAATATAACTAATATAGTATTGATATTCGAAGCATTGAAATAGAGTTAGTAAATAAAATAAAACCGAGCCGTCATTCCGTCAACGGATACGGACTAACAGAAATTCTATACAACTTCATTCGTGCGGCGTAGGAAGCAAAGTTTTAACAAGCCAACTTAATATCACTTTGCACTGAATTCACGATTTGCCAGTTATTAATCATGCAGGACGGCTAGTTAGCGAAATTGGAGTGGTATGTAGTGTGCTCAGATTTAAGTGGTCGTAGTCGTGGTCGTGGCTGTGGTCGTGTTGTCGTGGCCGTGGTCATGTTCGTGGCCGTGGTCGAGTTTTAGAAGACGATTTAATATTCTTTGACGAATATACATGTCCACGTTCAGCCTTTGTTGTATAGTAGCAGTGGAACAAAGAGATTATTGAATTATTTCATTGTGTGCTCTGAATTCCGAATAATAGCGCCGAATATAAAATGACGTTGGTATTTTTGTTTGGTCAGTAAATTTTAGTCGCTGTGTGAAATACATAACATTATTTCAAAATCACAAAAATAAATATAGGTTCATAATTTTTTTGGACGTATATACATATATGCAAAGTTTGCGCTGTGACCACTAAGCATACGTTCAATTGAACGTATTGCTAATTATTATTCGTTTTCTTTCTTTCCTAAGTGTGTGTGTGTGTGTATGTAACTTTAAAAATATTAAAAAAATATATAAGTTTTTTTACTGGATTTGGAATTTTTTATGTGGCATTAATATATAGATGTTATAGATTTGCATTTAAAACTCATTAAATTATACGTTTTGAGCGTAACAAGCTAAAGTGCATTTCTAATATTAATTTGCATATTACTAACACGAAAGCATGAGCTTATATAAGTTACGAAATAAACTGAACCTAGTACCGAACATAATAAATTATTAAAACAAAAAAATATCGCATTATACCAAATATTTACCTACATTTAATTTCTACAGGTAGCGTGGGTCCGTGTGGACACCCAGACGATCCTCAGCATCCATCATAATATTATAACACAAAATCCACGCATAAGCCTTTCCTATAATGATCATCGATCATGGTATCTTCATATTAAAAACGTACAGGAAGTGGACCGCGGGTGGTATATGTGTCAAGTCAATACGGATCCAATGCGCTCAAGAAAGGGCTACCTTCAGGTCGTAGGTTTGTATCATAATATTATCAGCAATAAATTTTAGCCTTGTTATTTTTTTTATATTTTTTTTCATAGAATAGGCTATATAAAAAGTCTATTAATATGATCTTCGAAATATTTTTCTTAAGACCAAAATTTATTTCCTACTTATGAGCATTTTTATGGAAACATACGTATAGGCAGAGCGTGGCGTTAAGTTTCGCCACTCATCACGCAATGCCCCCAGAATTCAGTGGAAAGTGGGAAACGGAAATATCTTAGTGGGAAAGGAGTGTCTTAACACTATGTTCCCATGTCCCCTCTGCCTACCTTCTGTGCGGGATACACGTGCGTGAAGCTACCAAGAAAAAACTACATAAATAATATCTTATCAACAACTTCTCATACATAATACTAACTGAGGTCAATCATACATCAAACGTCGTCACCTATTGTCAGGGCAGTTTATATTGTAGTGTAATGGATACTGATACTGGTTCTAGTTCCGCCTATGATTATCGACAATATGACATCAACGGATATGGTCGTTCGGGAAGGGACAAACGTAACTATGGTTTGCCGAGCGACAGGCTACCCTGAACCCTATGTAATGTGGAGACGAGAAGACGGCCAAGAGTTCAATTGCAATGGAGAATCAGGTAATAAATTCTATTCAAACTTTTATACAACTCGTTGTATAAATGTCGTGAATATATAAATTTCATTTTAACATTCTATATCCCATTCACAAAAATAAAACATAAAAAACAAACTCGAAAATCATACAAAATAGCGGGCCACTTAAAAGGCTTTGCATTACCATGAATTTTCTATGGAATAAACGAAATATGTTGACAGATTCTTTGAAATAGCTGGAATTCTTTTCTGGAACGAGTTTCAAATTTCCTTGCGAGTTTAGGTAAATGTCAGTCTGATTCCAATGGTTCGGGACATCAAACGACCTTCCAACGAAATGACAACTTGAACCAATTGTTTCGTACAATACAACCAAATTGTACAATCTTGGCATAGCCGAAATATTTACAAAATTGAATTGAGAGCGCAGTTCTTTGCTTGTGTTATATTAACTTTAGAAATTCCAAATTTATTTTAAACATACACTGTCCGCTACGGATAGTCTCTATACTGTATGAAGTTATTTAGACTATAATTATATAAATATGGTTGAGTTATTCCTTCAATTTAATTTGAATTTTTATGTCTTCCTATTTCACTATCATCATTCTCATCTCTCAGTTCTATGGAATTATCCCCTAAGTAGATAAAAAAATATATTTATTAAAAATATATTAATATAAAGTCTGACTTATTGTTACGGGGCATCCCGGTCCCGTGGAGACAATGACATTTAAATTATTTTCAGTTCTTCTCTGTGGGAAAATGAAGCACGGCGTTGAGTTCTGCCACTTATCATACAAAAAAAATATTATCATTATTACTATGTTACTAACTTACGTGTTTTATATTTTATCAATACGTATTTCACAGTAAAATGTTAATATCTAAATCTTATTTCACAGTTAACGTGGTTGATGGTGAAAATTTGACTATATCTAAGGTGTCGCGACTTCATATGGGGGCTTATTTGTGTATTGCTTCAAACGGAGTCCCTCCATCAATTAGCAAGCGCGTTGTGTTGATGGTGCAATGTAAGTATATTTGTTAGTTAATTTCATATTACTATATTAAGTTTATACTAATAAATTAACCTACTAATAAATTAAATATTTATTGAAATTTATATTTTAATATCTTCGCTCTGATGTCAAAGCAAATCGCAGCGTTGAGTTCCGCCACTCAAATCGCTTTGCCTCCAAAATTCGGTGGAAAATGGAGAACGGAGTGTCTTAACACTAGGTTCTTTCAGCCTATCCTGCTGTGTGCGGGATACAGCGTGAAGCTGATAAGAAAATCCTACTAATATTATAAATGATAAAGTTTGTAACGATGAATGTTTCTTTGGGTTTAGATTGAACTTTATAGCAAATACTTGAGCTTTAGAATGTCACATAGGATAAAATTAATATTAAAAATTGGATAATTTTGCTAAAATATAAAGCTGGCGAAGCCGCTGTTTAGTTCGCTAGTAGAAATATATATTAAAGTCATAAATATTTAAATTCTAAATCGATTCACAACAATAAATAACAGACAATCAACGTATATATTATGTTTCATTACGTTATCTAATTAAGCTCCGATAATTGTTTATCACAATCGCCTATCACCATGTCATGATCTCTCAAATTAAAATGGCGCTACTGTAATTACACACACGCCGTTGCCATTTATAACAAGAATTAAACGTTTTGTTTTTACACATTTATATGTATATATAATTCACCAAACAACATTTTAATTTAAATTAACCGTTACAAATTTATTCATATAATAATTTCTTAATGAAAATGTATAGATTTTTCATCCATAGAAAGTACATAATAATAAATCAGCTTCACACTGTATCCCGCACACATCAGGGCAGGCAGAGGGAACCTAGTGTTAAGACCCTCCGTTCCCCACTTTCTGCCGAATTCTGGATGCATTGCGTTTTGAGTGACAGATTTCAACACCGCGCTTTGCCTCCACACCAGAGCGAAGAAATAAATAAATATAAATTTAAATAAATATTTCATGTCCTCGAGTGAGGATCGTACCTACAACCGATCGGTTACACAGTCACGTTTTGTGCCCCTCCGCCACGACTGGCCTTTTATATAAAGTACCAGGTGTTTATATATTAAACATATTACATATTAAAAAAAAACATATATATGTAACAGCGCGACCATTTTCACATCGTAGTAAACGTCCTGAAATATTATTTTCGCTGGGACAGGCGGGCATCGTTAACGAATATTTATTAGGACACGACGCCTCTACCTGACAGCGCCTTCCGCTGGAAGGGGAGGTAATTTCGCCCAATTAGAGCATTATGCTGACGTGAATACGGCACGGCCGCTATGGCTATCAGTTCACGCGCCTACGCCGCCGCCCTGCCGCATATCAGCCCGAAAGCCAGAGAGACAATTTCCTTACCCCTATTCACTTTTCGTTCTCAGCATATTCATAGCTCTACATTTCTTATGAAATACGTAAAAGGTTCACGTAACTTTCACACGATTAACCTAATCGGTTCAACTTCCTTGTGAATTCGTCCTCTGATTCCGTTATAACGGCGTTGCTTAAATCTTAACGGAATATCGCTATTTGTTGATCTTGAATCGCTAATGATGAATCTTGGCGACGTAGATATATAATATTTTGGAAGCTTCGCGCTGTATTCCGCTCACAGCAGGGTAGGCAGACGAAACTTAGTGTTAAAACACTTCGGTCCGCGCTTTCCACTATTCGAGGCAATGCGTGTTTAGTAGCGTAACTCAACGCCGAGCTTTGTTTTGTTATCAGAGCGAGGAAATTAAAATAAATCTTCTTCTATGTGAAATCAAAGCCACAACCATTACTTTTACAGTTGAACACTGTATCGCGGTATAAGAAATGAAATCAATGTTAATAAATAAGCATTCATGCCCTATGGTAGAGATCGAACCTATAACCGTCGCATTACAGTCACACTTCTGTGCTCCTTCGTCACGACTACCTAATTTTTTTATATAGATTTTTTATTATTATAATAATATACTAAACAAAATCTAAGCTATATCAAACAAAATTTTATACCACACACTTTCGCTCAAAAATATTGATATTGGAATGTCATATTTGTATGCAGTCCCGCCGATGTTATCGATCCCGAATCAGTTGGAGGCTGCATATGTAGGGCAGGACGTAACGCTGGAGTGCCACACAGAAGCCTACCCCTCCCCCATTAACTATTGGACCACCGAACGCGGTGATATGATAATATCGGGTTAGTATCTAATTTAATTTAGTTAAATTTCCTAAATAATTAGTCGGTTTAGAAAACAAAGTGTCCTACAAATATAATTGTGGTTTAATTTATTTGAACCTCAATTAGATACGGAATTAAAAATAAAAAAAAAATTAAACGGAGCGGGATTTCAACTGGCGCCTCTTGGAACCCTCCAAGCGCTCTGACCACTAAGCCGTACGCCACTTATACGCCTTTTACAACTTATTTATGTTGTTAGCATAATATAAATATATTTGATATAATTTAAATATAAATAAAACGTTAAAAGTGAGCGTTATAATATATCTTGCTTACAGGTAACAAGTATATAACCGTTTTAAGTGACGACGGTTACAGTAGAAAAATGACGCTAACTATACGCAAAGTGGCGTCCAGAGATTTCTCATCTTACCGTTGTGTGGCCAGAAACTCACTCGGCGAGACCGACGGCCTTATCCGACTTGACGGTAAGAATATTAACCGCATAAACTAAACATATTACTGTTTACAACTTGTGGTTCTAGAGTAGAATGTTTACACGTTATGTATATTTTTATTTAATAATTTAAATACTCAACGATTCGAGTTTCTACTCAACTTTCGAGATATATAAAATTATATATGATACTTTCTGTATCATATATAATTTTCATATTAATGAAAATTAAAATTCTTTCATTTCTTTGCTCCCCTTACCTACCCTGCTATATGTAGAAAACATAGTACAGCTAAAAAAAGATTTATTTTTATTTACAAAATATTATTGTGTTTTATACAGAGATACCAGCTCCATCAACCACAAGTACAACTATAAATTACGTTCCAACATTCCCTCAAAGAAAAAAAGGTAACTATCAGTGTTGAAAGATTTATTAATGAATATAATTATACTAAATCAATGCGATAAGACGAAAACGAGATAGAAAATTATTCGTTTTATGAATATTTAAGCAGGTAACACCAATAAAACCCTTTCGAGTTGGGCGTTTCCGAAATTAATTTTTCATGTTCATCTCGAACCTCTCTGTAGAACTGCTTATTGGAAAATTTTGAAATTCAATATATCAACGTAAACCACGATTAGAAGGGCAATACTATGAACAGTTCTCTCGGCCCACGTGCCTTTTATACATTCACCGTTGCCAGAGATGCCGATCGAGAAAGTTCGGTGGTGAATTCTGTATTTATTGGTTTCGCCGCCGATGCCCAATGCTTCCGTACAATTGGATCGTTAGTAATATTATTGTGGGAAAAGCGATTTTGTTTGCTCTTTGACTTTCAATGTACGTTTTATTGTTACAAATTTGGGATTTACTCTACATTTACGATGTCATATATCGCGCTTAGTCTGGAGCCTTTAGTATTCCAGGCTGTTATAATATAACTTTCTGTACGTACCTTTTTCTGGATTCGATTTAACAGATTTTTTTTTAAAGGTAAACATAAGAATCGCTGGAGGGATAGCTCCGCTGAGAATAGAGTCATTGGTGATTATGAAGTTGAAGAATGGAAAGATGTCGGTAAGTTTGTGTGTTTAATCAAATACTTTTGTAAATATGTAATATTTTTTAGTATTTTCTTATTTCTTTACTGACTGTATGCTGAAACCATACTCCATAGGAAAAAATATATTTTATATGGTCATTACATTGCTAATTCCTTAAATGACCAAAGCCAAAGATAAAAAAAATATGTCGTTTGTTCATGGCTATCGGTATTATATCTTTTCTATATGTATATTAACACCATCGACGCTTTAATTTTTCAATGTAGTTTTTTTTTTATTTTTTTTTTTTTTGATTGACATTGAGTTTACAAAAAGAGAAACTAGATGAGAAGAAAATGGGAAATAAATTAGTATCTTATATAAAATAAATACGCAATTTATAGGAAAATTTTATTAATAAAATATTTTTGTACAGATTACGAATCGACACAGTCTTCGAGTTCTTCGACGATTCATGGTGTTGTGTATAGTGTACTCACTATAGCACTCCTTAGCTGACACCTTACTGCTTAATCAATGAACTGACGTAGTGCCAAGTTATTGTAAAAAAAGTGAAAGCTTATTAAACAAACTTAAACTGTGGTTATTTTAATAAGACGTTACTTATAGCTGTTAAAATGTAAATAGTTACTATAGTAAATGTGTAGTTTCTGTATAATATTATGTGCATTAAATTCTCAAAACATCGAATGAATCGAAAATCCCAGTTTGCTACATTAAAAATAAACTAACTATGTGTGGATTGTAATTTCAAGATATAAGTAAAATAAATTTTCTATGGAAGAACTATTTATAACTTAAAGCGATTTTCAACGAAGCGAATTCTGTTATTTAACTATACTTGAAAATATTATGTTCTGGATGTAATTTGATTTGTTTCAGTAAACATTTCAGCAATTTAATTTATTTTGCACTAAGAACCGGTTCACTAAAAGCTATTGATAGTCTCTATTGTACGTAGATGTGAATTAATTCGTATCTTTATAAGACTGATAGATTTTACGATTATCGTGCCATATCCTATCTGATCGAAATTCTGCTATTTTTAAGCCACGAGATGTATGTACATATCAACTATTAATATTATTCATTTTATTTATTACATTATATATTATTTATTTACTAAAATTTACTTCTAACATCGAAATAAAAAAGAAACGAAAAATAAAATTTTCGAGCCAAGAATTGTTAAAAATATAATAAAAATTGTTGTTTATAGAGACGGAGACGTCCAACAGGGCCTGTGATAGCGTATGAACGTTGAATTTTTTATGGTTTAGGTAAATTGACGTCACGTAACATTAAAACTAAATATTTTATCTTATTAACGTTATAATTATTTTATTATGTCTATTATAATTTTGAAATTCAACTTCGAAAACTCTACAATACTAATTGCCCTCATATTTGATTTTCAAAGCGAACCGAGCTCAACTTTGTAAGTGTTCAAATATTGTAAAACTTTAACATCCACTCCAAAAATATACGTATAGAATATCTAGACCTAAATTTGACAAGTGGATATAGTCAAACAATCGGTCTTAACAAAAGGAATAAATGTCATTTAATGTAAAAAAAACTATGTAACAGTGATTTAACAGTGATCTATTAGTTTTTTAAGAGAAAAACTATTAAATCCTCAAAATATCATAATAAAAATCATGTAAAACTGATGAATAAAAACGAATTGTAACAGCCAAACAACTTGAAAATATACCTTAATTATTAATAATAGCAATTAACAAATTAATCTTTATTTATGTTTGTACATACGAATATAAATATGTATAAATAATTCGTATATTAATATTATTCTGCCAAATATAGTGCAATATATGTATATAAATACTTAAATATTGTTATTTGGCAATAAAGACAATATGGTGTGCTTTGTAAAATAAATAGTAATGTTACTTTATTTGTATTTGTATACTTACAGTAAATATTGTAATGAAACTTAAATATGTCCATATTGATTTGAATTTATATTTCTTAATAACTAGCCTTAGAATGTATAGAACAAATTTATTAATTCTGTTTAAAATATTTTAAACATTTGCTTACACGATTTTATTTTGAAATTGATTTATATAAATCATAGTAAGTAATAATAGAATCGTGTTGAACTAATATTAATATAATAATATTTTCTAATCCAACGTAAATTGCATATTTTTATTATAATAAATTTATTTTAAAAAAAAATCAGTTTTGTAAACAAATTTCTTAAGAGCTAAAAACAGTTATATATGTATTTATAATACCATAGGTATTAAATAAGTAGGTTACCTTTTAATATGGAGTCCACATCCTAGAGAAACATATCCCGAAGATACATTTCATTGTTGAAACTGATGACTAACTAACTATAGTGATCGTTAGCTGTTTCTGTAAAGTTATAAAATAAATAAACTTTTACATAAAATATGTCGTTCATAATTTATCCTTTATACTTCCTGTAGGTCTTGTGTTTTTCAATAAGAAATATAATTTGTCAATCTTTTTTTAAAAATATAAATGAATATTTTCATTTTTTTCCTCTGGTGTCGAGACAAAGCGCGGCGTTGAGTTCTGCCACTTAACACGCAATGCCTCCAAAATTCGGCGGAAAATAGGAACGCAGTGTTCTTTGATTGATATGTGCAATATGTATATTGCAAAAAATAAAAGTTTTTTTAATAGTTATGTTCATATACATAACCCCTCATACAAAAAGTCCATTCACTACATAAAAAAGAAGTAAAATGTGAAAAAAAAAAATATTTTAAAATATTCTAAACGAGGAAACTCATTTAAAGAAAAGAACTGACAAATACCCTCAAGGCGTCTTATATAGTACGCAAACTATTCCCGCGACCTACTTGTGATAATAGAAACTAACACTTTGAAAGTTTCATTTCTTATCTGTCGCATCTCGATGATACTCATACATTACAAGCTTACATTAAACATGATATCTCGGGGTTGAAAACCGCTATTGTTTCCAAAATTGTTACACATTTATTCTTGGTGAAGTTTTGTTTTGCATAAAATAATAGGCTAGGGTACCTGGACGCTCGACTGACTGACTGACTATACTGAAGCCTTAATGCACTTACGCCAGCTAACTCTGAGAGTAACTGACGAGACTAAATATATAGCTCTACCAGTTTTTAAATTTAGGAGAGGCATCGTCGGTTCTATTCATAACTGCATGCGATGACAGCCGCCGCCCGAGGGACGGACGCCTGTCGAGCCTCCGCTCTGGGAACCAACGTTTTTTTATACAGCCTTTTTACAGATTTTTTGGTTTTGGTGTACCCTACACGGGTAGCTCTCGTATCAGTCGTAAAGTCTTTGAGGTGCGCTCATTTGAAAATTTTTACCAAGTACTTGTAAATTCTAAAACAGATCTACGAACTGAAACGAAAATACATAAATAAAGAGAGGTAAACGTAAAATTTTAATATACATGCGCTCAACCGTTTTAATGAGGGACAATATTTAATGTCCTTTAAATCTTTATAAATGATCTTCTTATCATTTTTTCTATTTATATTACTTACCGCGAAGATTTTAATATTTGTGAGGATAACAATTGCTCAAGTCTATTTCGTTTGTAATTTATATTCATTTTATTAAATTAAAATATATTATATGAGGACAGTCGTGGCCCAGTGGCACAAAATGTGACTTAAAAATCGACTGGTTGTGGGGTCGATCCCCACTCGAGGAAATTAAATATTTATTTACGTTTATATTTTTATTTCTTCGCTCTGGTGTCGAGGTAATAATTAGGAACGGAGTGTCTTAACACTAGGTTCTCTCTGCCTACCCCGCTGTGCGGGATATATATATATATATATATATATTTATATTAGTTATAGTTAGCTACATCGTTAGCTTCACGCTGTATTACATATTTACACCTACCACCGATTTCAAATTATCCCAGGTAGATGTTCTTTGCGTAAGTTGAGATATGATTACTATAAATGCGGAGGAACTACACACAGAAAATTTAATTAAAAAATAAAATTTAAGACTGAAAAATATGATAAACAATATTTCAATACACTATTCCTTTTTAAAGTTCCTTCACAAGACTTCAAATTTAAAATCTTTTCTTAATTTCAACTAAATTACACAGTTACGTCTTAATAGATTAACAGTATATATCTAACAACGAAAAGTAAAAATTAAAAAACTATTGTATCATCTGTCAATATAATCTTTACCCCAAAACCATACTAATTTAGTATCATTATTTTATTTAACAATTAACAATTATCAATAACATTGTAGATTATTTAATAATAATAACAGAAGAAGAATGTAAAACTTCTTACCCAGACGCATTTATTAATACAAGACCTCAACAAGAATATCGATTTTATGCAAAATGCAACTAAGTTTCTTGCCGTGGGTTGCCTGTGCACCATATTAGCCATAAACCTCGCTTTCCTGCCTTGCAACACCGCACGGTCTATTATAAAATGAGACACCAATTTATCACACCCACTTATCACCCGATCGTTGTAAACTACTTTAATATTACCAATTTTGTAGCAGAAGGTCATTAAAGTTCATCTACTTTGTATGATTAGTAATAAAATGAAGCATTTAATAACATAATAGGAAATTAATTATTATTTATTCATATTATAACTTCTTTGCTCTGGTGTCGGGGAAAACGCAGCGTTGAGCTCCGCCACTCAACACGCAGTGCTTCTTGAATTTGGCGGAAAGGCAGAATCGGAGTGTCTTAACTCTAGGTACCCTCTGCCTATCCTGCTGTGTGCAGGATACGGCGTGAAGCTGATTCAAGATAAAAAATATATAAAGCATTTAATACCATATTCACCATCGTTGTTTAATAATAAGAATATGTCACCATTATATTGCTAAGTTATAAGGAAATAAAATACGCGCCTCACGAGGGTTCAATCAAGCAAGAAACATTTCGTTTTTTATAGCCGATAACCTCGTATAAAAGAAAAGTATAAAAATAATAAGGTGTCGAGAGGGGGAATAAAACATAATAACACCCCGTCAAAGTCATTGTCCAAGGGGCGTACGTTAAAAAGCTTTTAACTGCTTTGAGATTACACATACAGTTTATTAGATATATGTATACATACAAACATACAGCTCCTCTGCTCGAACGTGTAAAAAGGTTTCATATGATTTGAATTTCACGTTTCCTTGAACGTTGAAATCATAAAGAAGGATATCGATGACAGTTACAATTTTGTCTACAAGGATTTATCTTCGACCGAGGCGGCGTTGAACTGTAATGCCATGATTATTGTGTTCTGGACGTTTGAAGATTACACAATCGAGCCCTCCCAACAAGGCGTATTTTGCTTTTACATCTAACTTTGTTTATGATATTAAATATTTTGAAATGTTTAAAATTTTATTGAGGCCAGTCGTGGTGCAGAGGCACATTTCGTTTTTATACTTTTTACTGTGTGACCGTGAACGTGACATATTGTGGATTCGATTCCACTTGAGGAAATGAAATATTTAATAATTTAATTTCTTCGCTCTAGTTTCGCCAGGCGTGGCGTTGTCTTAACACACGGTTCCCTTTGCCTACCGTGCAGTGTGCGAGATGTAATTAAAAAAATAAATGGCTTTTACATTTTTTAATAAAATTTTCTGGCCTTAGAGTACACTTACATATGGTATACTTCTAAAATATACATTTTAAAAATCATAACTTTTTTTTGTCGAAATTTAAAAATACAAGTACATTCGTATAGCTTTAAAAAATATCATATAAAGTATTTTTTTTTGTATGTACAATATGTAATAAGTATCAACTCTAATTTACGTCCTCCCCGACCGGTCGGCCATAGAAACCTTCGCCCATTTTTATAACATAAATATTGATATTTGAGGCCGGTCGTGGCGCAGGGGTCCAAAGTATGACTGTAAATCTACTGCTTGTGGGTTCGATCCCCACTCGAAATATTTACTTACATTTATATTTCCATTTCTTCGCTCTGGTGTTGCAAAGCGCGACGTTGAGTTCTGCCACTCAACACGCAATGCCTTCAGAATTCGGCAAAAAATGGGGAACGGAGTGTCTTAACATTAGGTTCCCTCCTACCCCGCTGTGTGCGGAATACAGCGTGAAGCTGAAATATTGATAATGCCACAATAAAGCTCGATTTCCCTAATTTTTTAATCTCAGATATGCATAATTAGATCACGGTCATGATAAATAAATTTTAATATGTAGCATGTATTTATTACATCTAAACCGTCAATATTATAAAAAAAACTAAATTTAAGAAAACAGCTTTTTTAATCTTGACCGCTGTTCTTCATTGTAGACAGATAATACAAATATACATTATATTTGAATCTTCTTCTTTAAATCGTATACATTTTTTAAATAAAAAAATGGTATAACAATAGCCTTTGCTTGTATAATTTCGCTGTGTTATAAAAACTTTGCAGTAGTCACAATAAACGTTAAACCATTTATTCCTAAATATCTTTCGCTGGCACTTCACCTACATTTGTTGCGGATTTTTATCATAAAAATATTTTTTTGTCCATCACATTAATGACGAAAGCAACACCAACACTTTTTATGACTTCCCACTATTAAAATAATCACTTCCTTTCCGCGGTGCATTTTAAAATGAAAGAACATAGATTTTATAGAATTGGTTGGAATAAGATGAATTGGTATAGAAAACGATAAGAATTGTTTGTCAACAATTGTGTAATAAGTATAGCGTACTTACAGTTACCAAATTTGATAATACTAAGCTACAGTTAATTCGTGAAAAAAAGATAAATTAAAATAACTCAGCTCATCTGTAGGTTCTAGTATCGTATTTATGATTAACAAAATCTAAAATGCTTTAGTACTTTTAGGAGTATTATAATTTAAAATTGTTAATATATTCTTAACATTAATGGTGTTTTATTATAGGACCATCCGCTAGGTATGTGTCAAAATAATAATAACAATAAAAAGTACAGCGAAGGTTCCTTTTCAATATTTCAATAGCGATACTAAAGATATGTCAAGTAATAACTGCAGTGTATAATAAAGAAAATATAATTAAAATATATTTAGTAGAATATTCAAAAAATAAATTTAAAAAAAAGCATTGGACTAGATGGAGTTGAACTTCTAGTTCAATTTCGTAAAGCCTTTCGTCATATCTATAATACAATGCGGTTAAATAATATATAATAACTAGCAACCCACTCGCGGCTTCGCCCGATCGAACTATACAATCATGTATTTACTAATATGAATTAATTTCGTGTTCTAATAACATTATCATTTTAAAATATCCAAACATTGAACACTAAAATGTTAGCCAATTCAATTACTTTGTACTTATATTTTTTTATTTATGAACCGATTTAAATAAAATAAACATAAAATGTTAAAAGAAGTTTGCCTAAATACAATAGTGAAAACTGCAACGTCTATAAACGCACAGACAAATAGACAGACCGACAAACAGACAAAAAAAAATAATTAATCATTATTTAATCCTAATACTAAATGTTCCCAATAATAGATTTTTTTACACATCGTCCACATACAGAAAACGACCAGTTACAATTATATTATACCTATAGAGATAGGTATCTTCCCGCATCCATATGACTCTAAAAGACGACGCTATCTATTGTTTTAACGGGATTCCACACAGCCGCCCTTATTATGTAGGAGATCGAAAATATCAATTTCTGGGGCAGTGCCAACTTAATTTGCAAGCAGCACAATCTAATGAATAACGGATAACATGGTTGTAGAATCCTAAATAATCTATTTAGACTTTCCAATACAAAGTTATCATGACTCAATATAGACATAATTTGACCTACTCTATCAACCAATTGCACTAACTAATTGATACTAACTGTACTGTAGGTATTTTTACTTTATCAGATTACCCAATAATATGGTATAACCGTTCGATTCCCACTTGGTGAATAAATTATTATTTACTTATAGTACTAAGGCACAATCGCGCCGTTCCGCCATTCAATTTGAAACGCGAGGAAATTTCAGCGATAATCGGAAATCGGAATGTCTTAACACTAAGTACCCTCTGCCTATCCTGCCATATGCGGAATACAACTTCAAGCTAAAAAATATATAGTATATGTAATGTACTGGCAAAAAATATTAAAAGTAAGCTGAGTAGAGTTGTGTTTTCTTTCATTCCTTTCTTCAACGAAGCTTATTCGTGAACTTAGAATAAGCTGTTGGTTGTATTTTTCATTTAGTATTTCCAACCAGCTTTGGACGCTGTTCCAAAACGGATTGGTAAGGAGAAACGCGCATCCACTAAAAATTCGTTGTAAATTCGATTCTACATCGAAGTTTTCCCTTACGCTTTGATGCGATAAATCCTAATAGAATTTTCCATATGAAAGGATTGGTATATTTATACTAAATAAAAGTATTCTGGAACAAAAATAACATAAATATAAACATTTTTAATATAATAAATACAAGTTTGTGTTATATATATAGAATACTAGATATATACTTCTATAAATGATATTCATAATATAATATACTTTTAATAATATATATATATATATATATATATATATATTTTTTTCAGCTTCACGCTGTATCCCGCACACAACAGTGTAGG
>DWAO01002628.1:0-15588 GCA_018230605.1 Heliconius congener | reverse complement strand
ATCTACAGGTTCAGTTCAGGAAAAAATCTGAAACTACGCTTTTGTGGTTAAATCTTAAAAAATAATAGCCTTAATAAAATAAATAAAAATAATAGCTAATGAGGAGCAAAATAGGTATTAAAGCCGCTTGTTCAAGTGAGGCTAAGCTAAGCCTGAGTTTCAGAAAAGGCTCGAAATTTTTGTACGAAACCCTCAGTGGGCCAGTCTGACTCGCGCTTCTTCGGTATGTTTTTATTGGAAAGGACTTCAAGGTTAGTTTCATGAGATTTTAGTTAGGTTCTAATTATCAAAATCGGTCGATGTCGGTTTTTTTTGTTAAAAATTATAATTATTGACTTATTCCGTACATTGCCGTAAATATGCTTGTTGGTTATAAAAATAATTAAATTTTACTAAAGATTTATTAAATTAACATTCAAAATCGAAACAAGTGGTCGAGATTTACGAAAGATGAGATAACAACGTAACATCTACGTATATCTTAATAGCCCAAAAGGCTCTATTATCCGTATAGACAACGCACGAAGGTCGACAAACCCGTCGGTGTGCGGCTACAACACGTTTCCGTAACACAAGTACCTCTTACTTCCTCACTCCTTGGAAACAATTCGTGATTGAATCTTTGACTCATCAAAAGGGCGACATGTTTTATAAAAATGATATTGGATATTTCTTTTTAATGAATTTTATAAATGCATGCTTTTTTTAATTTGGTCCTTTTTGGTCATGACTTATTATACAATTTTATATAATAGTAACAATCATAATAATGAATATTACAATATGTAATTGACAATAACGATTATGTATTTAGTATTTAGCAATTTGTTATTTCATATTTTTAATGCATTATTTTTTACAGTACACATATAAAAGTTTTCAAATAGAGGTCAGATAACTGTTATTTTGATTTACAATTATAATTTAAATAAATACTTAAATTATTAAATTTAAATAAAAAATATTATTTTAATTATTTTAATTTTTTATTTTAAATCCTATAATTATTAGAATGCTAAGCAATTAAAGCAAATCTTACTAGAATGATTGTAATAGAAATTATTTTGATATTATGATATGAATGAATGAATATTAATCAGGTTTTTAATACTTCTTTTGCTAATCGTATGGTTTTTTATATAATTTAGATCAATTAAATCATTAATAATTCTTGGTACTCTTAATTATCAACTTTAAAGTGTCTACTTAGAATCATATAGGAAATGTGTATGCAAATTAAATCAAAATGTATTTCTTATAGTAACAGCTGTTTTGGTAAATAATAATTAAGAACTATTGGAATAGATATAGTAGAAGTGAAAGTTGTTTTAATGCTAATGTTCCTACCCACACTTTCAACCCACTACTTCCACAAATTTGACCCATTTTCTCAATTACAATACATTTTATTAAGTTATGAATCTTATACGACTCTATTTCGTTTTTTTTAAACTTAAAATAAAATATAAATAAATAGGAAAATAAAAATAAATAAGGAAATAGAAAAAAAAACTTAAAAATAATTTGGAACTTATTTTGTTTACATACATATTACATGTTAACAAATGTGTAGTTTATATTACATGCAGTATGACTCATTACATAATATAAATATATAAATGTACTTTGAATAATGTTTTTTAATTTAAATTTCATATATAGTGTAGGATTTATTTATATAATAATAGGTAAACATGATAATGAGTTGGAGTAAGTAGCGGCACAGCTTTTGAATGTAAATGCAACTTGTGTGTTCATGTTCCACTTGGGAGAATGAATTATTTGCATTTCCTTGATCTAAAGGAAATGAGCATAGTTGAATCCTGTCATTTAATATTCAATACCTTGAAAATTGGATGGAAAAGTATGGAGCAGAGTTTCTTTGCACTAAGCCAGCCTATTCTTCTGCATATACATTGGAATAAATGGAATGGAATACACTGTGAAGCCAAAAAAATACTTTAATGAAAAGTAGTAAAACAGTTCATAAGTTCTTCTTGATACAATAAGTACTATTACTACAGAAAAATGCATATTTCCACACAAGTGTTTATTGGGGGCGAGTATTGAGAACAATTTCTTAATAAAGACATTTTAATTAAACTAGTTAAGACAAAGATTGATGTTGTGTAATTTGGCCAGAAAACTCACTTCACTTAATTCTTACTTAAAAAAACATTTTCAATTAAAATATATTTTGTTCTATAAATAGAGATTGATTATTGCTTATTGAGTTCAGGTCCCAACTGTGACACACTTAACTAATTTTTATCATATTTTTTTTAATTTTACATTTTTTATCCCCCACATAGCAAGTTAAACAGAGGGAGAATATAGTGCAGAACTCAATGTTACCATGTTGAGTTCCCTTGTTGAGAGAGTGGCAAAATTAAAATAATTCATTTACTGTCTGTGTCTTAACAGGTGACAACACAAAATGCTTATTATATAATAAAATAGTTAAAATAACCGATATTGATAAAGTGACATACCTAATCAGGCTAGTCAGGTTTAAGTATTATTAGAGGGAATGTTTATATTTGAAATATTTTCTCTCTATTCTTATTAGACAAAGTATTGAATTTTTTACATTTATTATGTTCTAATAGTTTGGAATTTCTAGGTTGTATGTGTATACATCTCAGGAATATGTTACACCAAATAATGGATATTACTTGTGTTTATCTAACAAAATGTTTCTTGTTATTAGAATTATTTCAATAAGCCCTTTTGAAAAGTTAAATTCTTAATAGAAAATTCTAAACTTACATGATACACTTAATTTATAGGAACAATGAACCAATGTATTAAGATTTAAAAAAATAAATAGCTAATGAATGTGTTTTTAAATGATTGTTATGTCAATTAATAATAACTTACCGATAATAAACAATGTGCTTCCAAACAGACACAGCGCCAGTCGTATACATACAGCCCGATTCAAGCTACTCGTCACGCGCCTTGAGAAGTAGCTGATCGGGCAATTCCAACGCTGATCATTCGGCTGTTGTTCATATGTCACAGTTGTGGGCTGATACACAGCACTCGTAGGCATTGTGAAACAATTTACTAAAAATAGTCCACTCGAACTAAACTAACACTTCTTTGTGCACTCACTTCACTGTTAATTGTAATAATTGTTTAAAGAAAAATAGATATACGACAGGTATATAAGAATTAATTTTCGTTTATCCAATAAGAAAAACAAATAAGTGAGACAATATATGCGTAACTTTGCTTATAACACGTACAAAACAAAGATAATTCAAGTGACGCTTTAGAGTCGAAGCGGTCACGTCGTGTTAGGAATCGGAAAACAGTATCGAATGAATTCGTCTGTCAGAAATCAGAATGAGGAATACCGATGACACATAATAGTTGTAACTGTTTGACAGTGACATAATGACATTAGTATCTTATGTTCGTCAAGTTGTCAGCAGTGTTGCTTAAATTCTTTATTTCTCAATCGTCAAAAGTGATTTAATGGCACTGCCTACTACACACTTTAATGATAGAAATAAAGACAACAGTTTTTTTAATTATATATATTTTAGTCAATT
Organism: Heliconius congener; assembly: GCA_018230605.1. Lineage (NCBI taxonomy): Eukaryota > Metazoa > Arthropoda > Insecta > Lepidoptera > Nymphalidae > Heliconius > Heliconius congener. Next base: position 12,028 of record DWAO01002628.1, on the reverse strand, counting down.
ATACGAATTACATTTTTAAAGGTCTGATTTTGTGATGATAATTTTGTGTATTACATTAATTCAGTTTTTTAATTTTGACTTTTCGAGCGTGAGAATCGAATGTTTCCTTGAATAATCAGGCATCCAATGACAATTAGTAACAATAATGAAGGAGAAAGGGCCTCTGAAGGAGAAAGATGCTGTGGTTCCAATAATCATAATGAATATATACAGAATGTTTTTGTCAGTACCACTTTAAATGAAACCACAGATTTAACTACTCTATAAAAGCCTAATACAATTATATATTTTTTCCCCAAAAATTAAAAAAGTGGTTTTTTTGTCAAATAAAATAAATTATAAAACTATCAATGTAAAACAAACCGCATTTTTTAAGAACGATGCACGCAGCATAAACCTATCATACGGAAATCGCCGCATACATAAAAGGAGCGCTGACGCTTCCACTCTGTGCAGGGGGTGCCCTTACAGCCGTCGACTCCTCTCAGGCAGCCATGTAGTGCTAGCATATCTTCTGGGACAGAGTAGCCTCTTCCCGGTGTCGCTGTAAAAGCCAATAGGGCTTACAGCATTAACCTCAAGTTCGAAAAAAAAATCCACTCTGTATATGTTAAACTTTTCATATTTTTGATAATTTGTATTTTTCGGACAAATATTTCGCCATTTCGGTGACTTTACCCTCTGTATCCTCTTTGGTTTACTGGAAGGGGGTTTATTTTTTCAATAATATCTTCATTTTGAGGCGAATAGTGGCGCAAAACCGACTGTGGGTTCGATCTCGCTCGAGGACATGAAATACTTACTTAAAATTTATATTTCCATTTCTTCGCTCTGGTGTCGACGCTAAGCGCGGCGTTGAGTTCTGCCACTCAACACGCAATGCCTCCAGAACTCGGCAGAAAGTGTATTAACACTAGAAACTTAGTGTCTTAACACTATGTTCCCTCTGCCTACCCTACTGTGTGCAGGATACAGCGTGTAGCTGATTTATTTTTTATTTAAGCAATCGATGATATTCATTATTTATAAAAAATGTTAATACAACCAGTAGTTCCAGAGATGTTAGCGTTTAAACAAACTCTTCCACTTCATTCTTTCACCATATGCTTTTCAGGTATTTTGCTAATCAACATCTACACATAGGTATAATAAAAAATAACTGATTGTTGTGAATGAATGATATATGAATTATAATTAAAAGCATTTATCATTGTAGCATAACCAAATAACATCTATTTGATGATTTTCTATAATTTTCGTGTTTGTATGTGTTTGTAATCTCAAAAACCGCTTTAAACATTTAAATATAGTTTACTGTAATAACGTAATAATAGAAAAAAATCCCTTAACATTTGGTGTTTGTCTTATTGCAATCGGTTAGTAAATAAAAAAAAGATTTAAAAAAAATATATTGAGCACTACAAAATATTAATTAACTATTAATAATTATTTTACTGAATTGAATGAAAATTTAGTTTTTCTGATGATAATAAATAATATCTTATATTGAAACATAAAAAACAAGAAAAACATGGGCTATGTTTCCATTTAGACAAATTCGCAGGCACAGCTGGTTTGAAAACAAAAGCATTAGTATTGTGCAAAAATATGATACTTTATTTTAACGTAAGATTGTTACCATTAAACCGTTTTACTTGGCTAACAGTCATACACGTCTAAAGCTATCGCTATTGTTATTTAATGGGTAAAAAGGCACTCATCCTCGTTATAAATATAATTATTTTCTCACATCACGTAACATATAATACCACTTTTATTACAATCATACATTTACTTAAAACCTCTGAATATAACAGTAAATAAATGAAATTAAAATATTTGTCTAAGATGAATAAATCATTTGTTAACATGTAAAAATTGTTATATTATATACATAATTCCTGATTCAAATAATATAAGGCACCTTACAAGTACTCATTTCAAATCCAATATTGAAACTAAATTCTATATAACTATATATAACACATTATTTGTGCTTTGTACTGAAACCGCCAGTTATATACAATAAAATGTACTATGATAATACTTTATTTTTATATAACAATCACTATTTTTTTTTATCCTAGTACAATGACACTTTTGTATGAACATAAAAATTGCCCCGAAATATTAGAAAATATTTTTGTAAAACAATAAATATTTTACTTACAAAATTGAGTATACATTAAATCAAATATAATTAACAACAAATCGAAGTATACGTTACATTAACATAATAACGATTTCCAATAATTATGTCCTAAAACTAGACATGAAAGTATACTTTTATTTGAGCATTGCATATATGAATTTCATAAAAAACTTGTGCTTGATATATTGTTAAAGTGCAATATAGAACAATTGGTTATAAACAAACCCTATCAATATGAATAACATTTAATAAATACTTTTATATCATCAAGTAATAAGTAGGATAAATTAAATATAGTGGAAGTACTCTGCAATGTTACAATGCCTCAGTGAGTTTTAGATCGTAAATTGTAATAGACTTTATAACTTAGCTTCTTGTATACTAACATTATATATGACAATGTTAAAAAACATAAGAATTTGACGTTCCAAAAGCATTAATAATTTAAATTATTTTGTCATGTCCATGTATTTTTTAAATTCGTCAGTCTCATTAATTGCCGTTTTGATAATGTTCATTTATAATAAGAATAATAATAACTGCAATACAGCATTATAGAATATACAAAGGTAGACCACATCAAGGATCATTCGACGGCGAAACCGGCCGTCTCCAGAACGGCCTGCTTCAATTTGTCGTGCAGCTTTTGTTTGGTCGGATAGGGCGGCAGGTCGAGACGGTTGAAGCACGTGTGCGCCTTGGGCAGCGAGTCAGGCGACGCGTCGGCCACCAGGTGCAGCGTGAAGAGGCGCGGCGCGGCGGCGCCCGTGGAGCCCTGCAGCGCGCGGAAGCCGGCGAGCGGCACGCGGCGCGAGCCCGTCACGAACTGCAGCAGGCGCGCGCGCATGTCGGCGTCGAAGGCCTCCACCAGCTCCCAGAACCAGTTCACGAGCGGCGCGTCGGGCGCCACGTGCTTGAGGCGCGTGTGACGGCGCCAGTCGGCCGGGTCCAGGTCGGCGCGGCCGGCCAGCAGCGGCGGCAGGTCCCGCGGGGCCAGGGGGCGCAGCAGGGGCGGCGGCACCAGGTCGGCCAGGCCGCGCTGCAGCGCCAGCCACTGGCGCTCGGCGCCGCGCGTGAAGCGGTGCGCCACGTACAGGCGCACGTACTCGCGCTTGTTGGCGTCCGTGACCGCGTCGGCCGCGCCGCCCGGCCGCAGCTCCACGCTGCGCACGGCGCCGAACGACGAGCACTCCACCGAGAACGTCGTGTCTATCACGCCCGCTATGCTGTTGTCCCTATTGACAATTGTCTATTGTAACAATTCTAATGTTATCAATATTTATTCTTGTTCTAATAGAACCAAGTTAAATATATATTTTTTAAATATAGATAGAGAGACAGCTATCACACAAAAGTATTTAAAGAGAAATTGACTAACTTATGGAAAAAAATATATTATTGTGACAAACTTTGTCCAATATAATACTCACAACATCCAAGACAGTGATCTGTGTAATTCAGGATCTACATCGCGAATATCTTTCAAAGTTATTGGTCTTCCCAGCAATTGTTTGTAGAAAGGTGCAGTGAACGCGGCGTCTAGTTGATGCCCGTGGAACAAAGCAACGCCCAGAATGCGACCCGCGAAATGGAAGTACGACAGATGCTCAGGATTAACCTGTAATATATATAAAAAATTAAATATTCGCTTCAGCTGTATCCCGCACCCAGCAGGGTAGGCAGAGGGAACCTAGTGTTAAGACAGTCCGTTCTCTACTTAAATAAATTTAGTTAAATATTTCTTCTCCTCGAGTTCAATGGAACGGGGATTGAACCCACAACCAGTCGGTTTTACAGTCACATTTTGTGCCACCGCGCCACGACTGGTCTCGCTAACTATATATACATATAACCTGTAATAAAATATGCTTTAAAATTATTTGTTCATAAAATACACTTAACATACATTTTAAAGAACCAATCAAATAAAATCTGAATCTTCCTGTAAGCATTCATGTCAATAAATTGAGAGAAAAAAAAAACAGTTTTTCGCTGTAGTATCAAAATAAGCGTAGCGTTATACATATAACAACATTCAAAATACCCAATGTCTCGAAAATTGGGAGGAAGATAGAAAATGGAGTGACCTTACACAAGGCTCAATCTGCCCACTATGTAATAATCATAATATAATATAAATCTAAAACGACATAGACCATACAGATAACGAAAGACAGATCACATTAAATTAAAACTTACGCCAGAATCTGCATTGATTTGTAACGCATATCTATCATCGCCAGCATTCGCGTACTGGAATAGGCCATAATGTGGATTAAACAGTTCCCTCCCTAACAAATGCAGCCACTCCCTGGCCACGCCGCCGTAGTCGAGGCCCTCCTCGCCGCGGAACTTGACCAGCAAACGCTTACGTAACTCCTTACCTCGTAACTTCATTACGAGTCGGTACGATTCCTCTAGTACTTCATTGCGGGACACCTGCAATATAATAATTTAATTTATTTTATTTTATTTATGATAACAAAACTTTTTGATTTTGTTGTTAATATTTGTTGTGGTTGTGTGTATGTGTAGAAGTTCATTGTATGTTTCATTTATGTAACATAAAACTATTAATATAAGTAATTCTCTTCTCTTATCAGAATTTTTGGATGTGTTAGAGAAAGATGCATATTTTTTTTTGCATCTATCAAGGTAGGGGCACACGAAAATGGCGGAACTCAGCACCACGTATTGTGTAACAGAACAAGGAAATAAAATTATTCAAATATAATGAATCAATCGTCGCCATACAAAACAAAAATATTATATTGCTATATTGTGCAAATCGAAAGTACGCCATTTTGTATTATAAACAATACCTCTATCCTACAGTGTCCAGTCTGAGGCTGTAGGGCCTGCAGTTCAGCCCGTAACACTCTCGCCTTAGCTGCCAAGTCCCGCTTGTACTTGGGCAGCGCGTCGGGGTCAAGTTCACCCGCAGGGGAGGGGGAGGGCGAGGGTGCGGGGGCCGGCGCCGTGGGGGCTGGTGCGGGGACGACTGCCGGGACTGGGGCCGCGTCTGATGGGGGAGTCTGGGGAAAGAAAGTTTCATTCTTTAATATTTTAATAGTGATGTGTGTGTGTGTGTGTGTGTGTGTGGGTGTGTGTGTTTGTGGGTGTGTGTGTGTGTGTGTATGCATTTGCATATCTGTCTAAGGCATCGTAGCTCCCAAACAAATGAACCGTTTTTTAGTTCTTTTTTTTTGTGTAAGGTGGATGGCTTAATTGGGTGTTCTTTCCCATGATTCACGATGTTCAGCCATTTGAAGATTTCAATTTATCAGAGTTTTTCGAATTTTTAATTTTGAATATATTTTTTGTCTGCATTTTGCAAATTACATTAAATTTATAGTTTTTAATTATTTTTTGCGAAGATTTTTAGTGCAAAAATACATTTCACTCACTGAGAAACTTTCTCAAATACTGTAAAACATGGCATAAATATTTTTGCCATATGATGTTGTTGTTATCTTAAAAGTATACCCCTTCGTCAGTCACTAGGAGCTCGCAGAAGGCATTTCGTACTTTTTATAATTTCCAATTTCAACTTTGGCGACCAATAAATAAAACACTCACAAGCCTAGCAGACAAGGCGAGCCTCGGATCGGTGAACTGCGTGGTCCTGTTGTTGTGGTCCACGAAGTAGGGGCGTCCGGAGGGCGCGTGGCGCAGCTCCCAGCCGGGCGGCAGCGGGCCGGCGGCGGCGGCGCAGTGGCGCAGGTGCTGCGGCACGCGCGGGTCGTGCCACGTCGACACGCCCGTCACTTTGTTGTAGAAGTACACTTGCCCTTGAGCGGTTGTTCGCATTTCTGTGTTTACAAACAAGTTATTTTTTATTGTGTGTAAAATATTTTGATTTTTTTTATTGTATTGTTTTTTTCTTCTCCTGCTTCTACTAATTTTTTACCGGCGGTTACATCCGCGTGGTCTTAAATAAAAGTTAACTAAAAGTTGAGTATGACACATGATATAATCTAAATAAATGCTTGAGATAAGTATGACTGCAGGTAGGATTATTATTAATAAGGTCTACCCTATAGCATTCCTCCATAAGCAAACTATGCGCCGCAAAAATTAATAAAAAATTGCGAGTAGTTCCTAAGATTAGGTCATTCAACCAAGCAATTTTTTTACCTTGTAATATTACTCACCATATCCTGGTGGTAAATCAGTCGCTGCTATGGGGGTGACCGGTGGAGATGCCGTGGCAGGGGCTGCTTGTCGACTTCTCACTGCAGTTTGTGGCTGTGGTTCAGGCCTAAAATCATTGACATTTTATTTTTTACTTCATTGCCAATTATATATAATACTATCTTAACATTAAGTAAGACCTAAGTAAGTGAGAAACCTCTATCATTGAAAATTGCAATGAATTTCATAATAAGCAAAGTGCCAGGACACTTTGCTTATTATGAAATTTTATCCCTGGGAATTTTTCGATGTTAACATCCATAATTATACTCATATATCCCATGTAAACGAGACATTTTATTAGTGTAGAGGCCTCGGCCATGGTACCCGGCCCAGTGTATGACTATAAACACAACAGTTGTGGATTAGATTCCCACTAAGAAAAATACAGTATTAAAAAAATCTATTTTGCTATCTCTGGTAAAAATACAAAGCGCCGCTTCCAGCACCTCCACTTAACACACAATGCAACAAAAATTCGGTGGAGCATAGGAAGTGGATTGGGTTAAATCTTAATATGAGGTTACATCTGGGCTCTGCATACCCTGCTATGACAATATGAAGCTATAATAAAAATACCTCAATGAAATCGAAGCCGCATGGCTAACGTCACTCTCTGACATAGGCGACGATGGGGACACAGGGGACAGTGGGGACAGAGGCGAAGCCGGGGTGACCGGGCTAGTCGCGCCCGGTGACGGGGAGGAGGGGGGCGTGGTGGGCGGAGGGGAGGCCGGGGACGTCTCGACTGGTCGCTCCCATTGCGTTTGACGTAGTGCATGGTTAACGTAGTATGGTCTGGAACAAGTATATTAATGCATTTTGTAATTGAACCCCTTCAACTTAATGCTATATTGTAGCCAAATTATACAAATATATATAACCATGGTAATAACGCCTTTTACTTTTATTATAAGATATATAAATAATTGTCATGTCATAGTGTAATAAAGCAATAATCAATCAATCAGCTTCACTTTGTATCCCGCACGCAGCAGGGTAGACAGAGGAAATAAAGCATTAAATAAATATAATAAATAAAGATAGTTTTGCCAATATATTTTACTTTCAAATTCTATTCTAAACGAAGCAGGGGCCAGAGAGAATAGTAACTAAACACTCCATCCTTGTTTTCACTCAAAATTAAAGAAAATAATTTAGGATTGGCTGAATTAAAGTGTGAAAATTAAAATAATTAATTTCCTAAGTTAAATCAATAATAACTACATTTAGATTACTTAAGTAAATCATTAAACATGTATTTAATTGTATAGATTATATATTATACTAATCAAATCAAATTAAATCAGCTTGACTCTATATCCCGCACAGAGCAGGGTAGACAGAGGGAACCTAGTTATAAGACACTCTGTTCCCCACTTCGAGTTCTGAAGGCATTGCTGGACTTGGGTGGCGTAGCTAAACGCCGCGCTTTGCTTCTACACAAGAGCGAAGAAAGAGGTATATAAGATGAAGTAAATATTTTATCTTCTCGAGTGTGGATCGACCCACCAGTCGGTTTTACAGTCACACTTTGTGCCTCTGCGCCACAACTGGCCAATCAATCTAATAAATAATAATAAAAACTGTAACAAGCTATAAATTGATTACATCCTTGTTTATTCAACATAGAGCTAGCTGGCTTTTCAGCTTCACATATACCATAGCAGGGTAGAAAACATAGTATTAAGACATTCCATTTCCCAAGCACCACCCAAATTTAGAAAAATTAAGTTTTCTCACTCAAAACACAACTAAACGCAGTGTTTTATTTTTTTATCACAGCAAAAATAAATTGTTTACACAAATGGGAATTAAATCCAAAATAGTCACGTTTATTATTAGACACTGTGCCACTCCAAGTCTACTAAATAAATAACTTTTAAAAGCCATTTGAAAGCAACCTGAGATAAATAAATTATTTACTATTCAAATATGTTCAAATACTTAAAAACCACTATAAGACACACTATATTACCTGCCACTAGAGGTGCATCTCTCTTCCCAATGTGGGGGCAATGGTAAATTTGATACATTTGAATTAATTGGCGGATCTCTTGAAGCTCTCACTTCACCTGCCGGTCCAACAACTGCTAAGGGAGATCCTTCTCCAGCAGCAGAGGCTGGTTCACCTCTAGTGCTATCTCGAGATAGTAGAGACACTATGACTTGGCCTTTGACACCACATGTTTCACCAGAGCTGTCTTCACACAATTCTAGGCATTGATCTAAAATCATTTAGTAGACATGATTTTTCTTTATATGTATAAATTTGTATTTAACACAAGAGGATAAGCAGAGGGAACCTGAGAATCAAGTGTTAAGGCAGTTAAGAAACCCTATTAAGAAACTTTCTTTAGGTGTGGTGTTAAGAGTGGCAGATATCAACATCATGCTTTATGTCATTATTAGAATGAGGAAAATGAAAATATGAAATATTTTATACTCATGAATGGGAATCAAACCCACTACCGTCATGTGATTTATAATAACAAGCCAGTATTACTGGACCCAGTGGCCTCAATTATTAATATAAATAAAATTATTGATATGAATAAACTTACAGCCAGTATCTTTTAATTTATGAACTGTCGAAGGCAGGATACGGACACATCCAAGGAAGCCAGAACCTTGACGTTTATGGACTTTTCTTTGATTCCAAATACTAAAAACATATAATTCTTTTTAAAAAAACACTAGCTAGGACATTGAATTTTAATTTTGTGAAAAAGACAAAACTTCAATTGTATTGCCTGTGAAAACATAATACTAACTTTAATATATAATAACAAAAGTATTATTAAAAATCTTATATGCACTTAGATGCACTTGTACCTTTTTATACTATTCATATTTAAAAATACAAAATTAACTTTATTTTATTTTATATATATTTTTATACTCAAAGTTTATTGAAAAAAGTATATTTTTCTTTTCTAACAATAAGCTTAATAGAATGATAGCAGGTTTACATTCTAAAGCTTATGTTAACAATATGACTTATACTAAATTAAAAGTAAATTTTAAAATTTAGGTTATATAATTTAATTTTATAATATTTTTTTCTTTATAATTTGCTATTTCTTCTACTTTAAGGTAGTCTGGCTGAGATTTCTATTAAGCAATAAGGAAATTTTCTTGTACATGTGTTTCTTATTGTGTTTCAGTGTGCATAATTAAAAATTATTACTATTGCAAGTCATACCTTATAGTAATTCCATCTCCTTTTGTCAAATATAAGTCATAATGTGTATTCCATTTGGGGTCTAATGTAGCTTTAACTGCACTAGTTGAGTATACTTGGCCACTGGTACCTACTGATATTTTTGCAAAAGGGTCTGGTAAACCTGTTGATGTTATAGTTATGCATTAAAATAAGTATTAATTAAAAAGAAAATGAAAGCCTATAAGAAAATGTAAAAAAATGTAAATATTTCTGTTTTTTTAAGTAAAAAAAACATATCTAATAATTATATATATAGGATAAGATATTGCAGGCAACAAACAATAAAAAATTTTGAACAAGCACAAAACAAAAAATAATTCTTAGTCATGCATGCAATAAAATTAAATTGCCATTGAGTAATGTAATATTGTAAAGGTTTTGCATTATTATTAAGATTACAATTTTATAAAAGCTATATTTGTAATAATATAAAAAAATATATTGGAAGAAATTATTTTAAGAAATGGGACAACAAGTCATTGAAAGATATGTCAATCATTATAAATGTGACATCAATATCAGTTTATCACACATTTTCACTGATTATTTTTATCAATTTCTAAAAAGATTGCTCTACATAAAATTGTACAAACATAAATAAACATTAAATAGTTTCAATTACACATGCTGTACAACTATATGTTTTAAATTTGTCCACTTTTGTAAATTAAATTTATCCACTTATTCGAGGCCTAATGGTTGGGAAAAAAAACTAAATATATTTAATATAATAATCTATTTAAACAACAGATTACATGTTTACATGATCTCAAATAATAATTTCTCATATCATTCCTACACAGAATTTAATATATTTAAAACAATTATTATATTTAACAATATAAAAACTTTAAAGCTTTAAATCAAATTGTATAACAATAAACACGCATATCATAAGGTTTTACAACAGAGATATTATGTTCCAATTAATATTTTATAATGTGTTTATAATTTGTATCATATGATCGGAATCATACACTTGGGACTATTAAATTACTCACAAGCAATTCCTTTAAAATAAAACAGGATCACACTTACGAAATAAATCTCTTCGGACTAAGTTTCTCGCACATAGGACTAAAAGAAAATAATAACGTTAATTAAGGAGTGACTGTCATTACACTAATTCACATCAAGTTGGAACATAAAACAGTGAAAGGATGTTACTTACTGGTAAGTCGAATTTTTTGTGCCCCATATTTGCGATTTGACACTGGGGTGGACATTTTCACTGGCTTTTAAGAATCATTGCAGTTTCAATTTTTATTTAAGCCGTAAATTACGTTTCTGATGTATACACTTACGACCACCATTTTTCTTTCCTTTGCTAACATTCATTTTACAATAATTGGTATACTTGCCAGTTGTTAATATATATTGTGGTTGCTATTGTAATTAAGTTAGTTTCTTTAGATTAAAATTTTTATATCGAAATCTTTTTTACAAATAAAAATAATATAAATATAAATAAAATTTTATCCGAGTAATGTTATAGAGATATTCAACTAGTAACTTCTGTTCAAATTTGTTTAATTTTATTAATTTATCTGGATTTTACATTGCTTCGAAGTTGACCGGGTTTCTGAGTATTGGTAAGTATACGATAAAAACAAACCATTAGATTTAATTTTTCTATATATTTTTTATTCATATAATTGATTATTTTCTTAATTTTCCTATATTATTATTAATTTATTATTACAGGCGCGTTTTCTTACATGGTATCCCCAATAAGCCAGCCACGGATCATTTTATAAAAAGTATATTATGGTGTAATATATAAAGTACTTTTTATATACACTATAAAGATATTAATATATTTATGGGGAATTTGTCATGCCTCATGCTTAAATGTACTAGGATCCGTCACATGCTGTGCAAGGCGGATGGAGCTGAGCGAAGCTATGTTGCGCAGAGTAATTAAAAAAAACTAAGAGATACTTAAAATAAAAGGACCCTTTAAAACTGACATACATATATATAATTTCAAAACATTCCACAGCTTAACTCTATGGGACACATTTTGACCATTTACTAAAAAACTACAATTGCAATTATCACTCAACAACTTCGCTGGGATCACCATGTCGGCCACAACGTTCCTGCAAAATTTCAGAGCTGTAGGTTTAACTAGGAGGAGTAGCATAACAACGAAAAACACTTTTTACCAGTTTCGATCGCGTTTCGCTCGGCTCAATGACAAACCAAATCAATAGATTTATCGGTCGTGTGTATGACAAATTAAAAAAAACGTTCATCGGCATCGGCAGTTTTTATAACTTTCATTAAATAAATCGTTTCGTTAATAAAATTAAATTACACTCAATATTTTGGTGCCAGTAGCCAGTTAGTAACCAGGGTCTGATGATGCAGCTCGAAGATGGCCGTAGAAACTCAGTAATGAAGTGACATAACCCCATCGAAATTGAGCTCGTATGATTCGTCTTAACTAGTAG
>DWAO01002627.1:0-15590 GCA_018230605.1 Heliconius congener | reverse complement strand
AATAATTCTGTGGTTTAAGCGGGCGAAGCCGCGAGCGGGTCGCTAGTTACTAATATGCACCGTCGATGAAGCGTTGAACTTTTTCAATTCCACAGGTTTTTAATATAATGGAGATAAAATTAAAGCCACAGACAAAGGTTCTAGTGATAGACTTTTTAATAAAAGATTTTTTATATTAAAGTATAATTTTATTGAATTACTATTTGCATGCAAATTTTTAATTAGGGACCCAGATTGATTTTTTATATCGCATATGAATCCAAATTTTCAGACACGACGGTTGTGGATTCGATTCCCACTCATTTGTTTTCATTTCCTCATTTAGGTTGACCAAGTGCACCGTTGAGTTCCAGCATCCAATACACAGTGTCCTAAATTCCTGCGGTAAGCGGAGAGTGAAATGCTTTGACACTTGAGTCGCTCCATCTATCGAGAAAAAAGCTTCACTTTACTAACAAATAATTAATCTATATTCTAGAAATTTATAATGTCATGATGAAAATTATTTAAGTTCCTTATATTTAAAACTGTATTTGCTGTTGCTGTAGTTAATTAGTTTTCGTTATTTTTTTACATTTTTGTTATATTTTGATTTTTTATATTATATTTTTGTTTTATTTTAAATTTAAATGATTTCTGAAATTTTTAAAATGTTTAAAGTTTGTAGAAGTTAATGGTATATTTCGGAATTAATTATTGTACTAAAGCACTTTTCCTTTACATATTAAAGACAATCAGTAGTTTTCCATCAAAATCCATCTTCTCACAATATTTTGCACTGTATTCCACATTTTCCGTCGAATTTTCGAGACATTGCGCGTTATGTTGCGTAACTCAACGACCCTCCGAATGGGAATCAAACCAACGACCGCGTTTACAGTCAGACTCTATCTCACTGCACCCCGACTACTAAGATTTGGTAAACTTTTTCATATTATACAATGTTTTTTATGCAATAAAAATGTTAAGTATCTTGAATAATGAATATTTATATAATGAAAATTGTAGACAATATTTCTATTTAACTAACTTCGATAATGTAAGTACAAATAATAAATTCTTTTGCAGCTATATATTAGCGAGGTTATCATTAACTTTTTTATCAAATGACGTAACTGGTTCCAGTCTAATAGAGAATAATTATCGACTAAATATATGTATATTCAAATGATTCGGAATTGTACTTAGACTGGCTGTCACAAGCTAGAGCTGGACCATTTAATACAAACATTAATTCACTTGAATTATATTTTAACATATAAATACATGTGTCATAGAAATATAATTTACTCAATATATTTCTATAAATACAATTAGTATTGTTATAAGAGGCACAAGCGTGCGACTGCAAGCGCGACAGTTGTGGGTTTGATTCCCACTTAGGGAAATGAAATATTTTACATTTTCATTTCATCGCTCTGGTCGCAAAGCGCGGAGTAAAATGGAAAACGAAAGTGTCTTAATAAGGAATCGAGTGTTTTAACACTGGGTTCCCATGCTCCTTGTGCCTACTTTAAATAATTTAACTAATTCTTTTTCAAATGAGGATATATACTAAGTGTAAGTAGTGGTATTTTAAAGCTATTTTTAAAACATCTTTTTTTTTAAATATTAAATCTGCAAAAATAACAATTTGTTAAAGCTAAAAATAGCCTTTAATATCCGTTTTAGTACTTTACGGAATTTTCTACAGATTAAAATCATGGAAGCTTCCAAGCAATCTAGTAGTTCAAGAGCTTAGCATCGTTTGTTGTTACGAAGTGGAATTAATTATTTTCTTATGAAAATAAAAGGAAATGTTCCTTATAAAATACTATAGAAGCATGGATTTGTATGAGGTTACATTTTACTAATGAACTAACGGTATTAAAGAAATAAACATTAAGAAAAGAATAACACCATCATGACACATCGGCGCATCATCTAATCTTAATATTCTCAGGGGGTATTTATTTCATGGATGTGGTAACACGACAAAGTGCGACGTTGAGTTCCACTAAAATGGGAAGGCATGTTTACATATGCGGGATACAGCGTGAACAAAAAAAAATTATCATTGCAGTGGGAGAAAATCAGCGCAGTGGGAAAGATATTGAAAAAAAAAAACAAAATAATGAGTACGGGGTAAGTAATCGGGGTTCGAGTTGTTGTTCGCGTCCGTAGAAAGATTGCCTTTCATTACTCTACACGTGTCCCCTGGGTGGCGCTAAACGAACAACGACGCCGAGCTACAGGCGGCGGCTGTCTTGTGCTACCACAAGCCTGGAGGACTTAAATTCCCTTTTAAAGAGTGGCAATGATATCCTGGGAGAGTGTCATGAGTATTCATCCCAAAACCACCTCTTTTTATATGAAAATGTCTGATTTAGAATGCGATTTGTTATGCGATCCGGCGCCCTCTGATATCCGGGTCAGAGGGTGTGAAGTTTGCTACCGAAGACTCTGCGGAAGTAGGTGACCAGGCTTCCGTTGTAGTAAATACTACTGGCACACGTAGATATGTGCAACAGGCTTTCCACCCTTCCATGTTTGCTAATAGACCGAGAAGTTCATCTTTAGGTAGTAAACCAAACACGAAAGTTACCTCTCAAGTCAGTAGCTCCATTAGCTGTGCCACTGGAATAGATCAATCCACGGAACAATCAACCACCATTACTCAACAATTGGACATTGAGGAACATCCAGAGTGGCAAAGGGTCCCAACCTTGAAAAAGCGGCAAATATGCGAAATGTCCCCATCAAAAGATGCTGGTCGATCGGAAAATAGATTCTCTGGGCTTCCACTGACCCACCTGACAACACTAGAGTGTCAGTGAAATCAAACAAACCACCGTATAGTATTATACGGGATTGAATATGTCAACGAACTTGCCAAACTAATAACTGTTATCAAGAATCTGCACCATTCAACCTTACATGAAGCAATAGTAGAGGAAATCAAGGAAACTGGCAACAAGATCAGAGGTGAGATAATAAATGCTCGACTAGGTCCTGATAAGCAGCCGTCATTTATATTTTTTGTGAATCTGGAGCCAAATGTGAACACTACTACTGCTTTGGCTTACTAGAAAATATAAACTTAATATTTTTGTTTCTTTCTTTGTGAAAGTTTCATTTAACGGTTTTACGGGATTTCTTGTTAGTAAAAAAAAATCTTATATCTTAATAAGTCTAAGCACATCGTGGTACACTTAAGAGGGGTAAATAATTTTTGTTTTCATGCACAACTTAACGCAGAAAATAGAAAAAATATCTTGCCACTAAATTATTTCAGCGTACAATGATTCGCTTCTTTATCCCACAAAGTAAAGATAAAAACCATATAACATCCATCCATAAAACAAATAACAAAATCCAAAACACAAAATTTTAATCATAAATCACACAAGTCTAACATACGGTATCATAATTGGCAACTTTTGTTAATGTGCGACTTCCTTATTTCTTAAAATGTTTAAGAATTTTTTTTATTTATTGAAATATGGAAATACATTATTTTATTAGGAAATCAATATTAAATTATTTCCTATTCCCCAATTTAAATCCTATTTCTCAATGTAAAATATTCTCAACACCTATAAGCCAACGTCGAATAACTCATGATAGAAGTAACTTTTTCGTAAAATGCATCATGTTTTAGCGAAACATAAGTTTTTAATTAAAATCCAAACAAACTCTGCCAGTTCCAAGTTATTGTAATTTTGTTTTCCAAAATTTAAAATAATCGCAATTTTTCGTAATTAAGATTTATGAAAATAGCAAACTTTGAGGTTAAAAACCAAAGAGCTAAATAAAAATAAAATATTTCATTTTGTACTTGTTTCGATTTGGACACACTATATGGAGTCATTTGGTATTGTTAAGGCCAGTCGTGGCGCAGCAGCACAAAGTGTGACTGGAAAACCGATAGGGGTGGGTTCGATTCCCACTCGAGGAGAAGAAATATTTACTATTTATATATCCATTTCTTCGCTCTGGTGTCGAAGCCAAGAGTGGAGTTGAGTTCCCCCGATCGCACGCAATGCCTCCTGAATTCGCAGAATGTGGGGAAGTTTGTTAACACATTAGGTTTCCTCCGCATACCATGTTGCGTGCGAGATACAGCGTGAAGTTGTTTTTTTTTATTGTAATACAATAATCCATCAATAATTTAAATAATAATACAATGATCATCTAATTGATTCTAAAAACAACATTCCAATTTGGACCAGGAAAGTAAAAAAAAATCCACCAATCCAAAATAAGAATGTTAAATAGTTCAATTTCTTGAGTGGGAATCGAACTCACAATCTCACGCCTTACAGTTACCCCTGCGCCACGATCAGCCTTATGTTACGTGTTCGAGTGATATCTTATTGTTTGTATAAACAAACGGTTGTATGCACCTGTAACTTTGAATCATAATAACCGACCAATTAACATGTTACAGTTGAATAGATAGCAAATTTTGCTATAGAACTATGTATAATACAAGGAAAACGATGGAAACAAAATTTGTAGAGAATTGTAGAGCGTTAGAAAATGTTGAGGCTATAAGATTATAGTCGAATGTTTCTGATGATTACATAACAAAGAAGACAAATCTATACATTTCTATTTTAAGATTCTTACTTGTAATTAATATTTACATGATTTAATTTTATTTTATTTGTCAATATAAAACCCCAATAAGTAGTATCTTTATTATATAATTAAGTAAAAGAGCTAGATTTAGAAAAAGCATTTATAAATTGCTATAACTATTGACAAAGGGCAAATTTTCTTTTAATTTAAATACACTAAAATGCTATTATTTTATATAAAACCAAGACTATTTACTGTGGTTATATCTCGTTGCAAATATACGAGTACGTTGAATCGTTACATAGAATTCGTATTCGAGTGCATATGCCCGCAAATTAAGTTTGTCAACTTTTATGAGTTCTACATAGTTTGACTACAATCCTAAAATTAGTACGGAAACCTCCGTGGGCGAGGATGAGTAGAATTAACCTTTGATTTAAAGAAGCTTTTGATTTTTTCACGAAAGCGTATAAATAAGTAGGTATATCTACTATATACTCTTGATTAGAAGTACAATTTTTTCATGTTGTATTTTATGGCATAAAACAAATATTTTGACACTTGTAATACAATATTCAAATAGTTCACCGAGAACGTCACAATCAAAATATATGACCCAAAACGGAGTCAAAGGCGAGAACGTACTCGTATAATTGAATAACTACGGTGTTCCAACACCCTGACGTACAACTTTAACATAAACATAGCCCAGTATTTGCCCTTACATATGAATATTCATTCTCTTTGATGCTATCCCCAAGGTCAACCCCATATTTACATACATGTGCCACTAAAGGAACACTACGCTCGAGCTACACTGGCTCTATTCGGACCTTTGAATACTACGCATTGGCGAGTGAATGGACACGTCGTCTATCTTAACTGGCCATCTAACTTTACGTACCTACTAGATGAAATGAAAGGCTCTGGTATGAAGTCTGCTTTACAAACGTTAAATAAGCTTAATGTTTGCAATTTGAGCTATGTAAATACGCTTTTTGGTCGGGAAATAAAAAATTCATATGGCAAAGTAAAATTGGTGGAACATTTAGTTTTAGTCGTGATTTTTTTATCTTTGCTCTTTTGTAAGTCGGACAAAGTGAATGCAGTGATTTATTATCCTGAATTGAATGTTTTATTTATTATAGGTGTTCTTTAAACAACTTTGTTAATAAAATCATGTAGGTACAGAGACAAAAAATTAATATTTCGTACGGAGCCTATTGCGTTGCAGGGGTTTTGAGTTGCAACCCAAGTGTAGAGCTTAAGGAGCCACTATAAATATGTATTAACGATTACCTATACTGTCTTCTGAGCGCCTCTCTCTACCTAACCAAAAAAAAATACACGAGGAAACCGAAGATATACATGGTTTTAGTCATTAATTTAATAAATAAATTATTAAATAATTAACTTTAATACTGATCTCTTATAAATATACCCGGTGTACAAAATATATAGAGGCGGGTCAATTAAATCATCTTCACACTACTTCCCGCGAAGAAGAGAGAATCTAGTTTTAAGACATTCCAATCCCCACTTTCCGCCGGATTTTTCGAGGCATTTCGTATGGAGCGGTGGATCTTAACGCCAGTCTTTTTTCTTGGTGCAAAGTTAGAGTGAAGAAATTAAATTATACATAAGTAATAATTCATTCTCTCGAGTGGGGATCGAAACCATAACCGTTACGTTAAGGTCAAACCCTTGTGCCCCTGCGCCACGACGGTCTGAAAATGTAGCCTTGGTTGAGAATATAGTGATAAGCTTAAACGAATTTAATAAACGACCTCTGGCTCCTCTTTCCTGCCATTATTAGTTTCATAAATTCTGTTTTAGTATATACCCTACTAATATCAGAGCTTATTAAAGACATCCCGTCAATGTGTTGGGTTAGTAGTTAAGTTTTGTATAAATGGCTGTTTTGTGAGAAACCAGCCTGATGTTTAACTTTATCTATTAAGATGAGTTTATCTATTAAGTTCATATACAATGGTTGCTTATAAATGTTATGTATGTTAAGAAAAACATTAAGGATTTTACCAAAATTGGTGATGTTATATTAACACCAGAAATAAGCTTGAGGCCAGTCCCGGCGCAGAGGCACAAAGTGCGACTGTAACATCGACTGATTGTGGGTTCGATCTCCACTCGTGGAAGTAAAATATTTATTTACATTTATATTTTTATTTGTTCGCTCTGGTGTCGAGGCAAAGCGCGGCGCTGAGTTCCGCCACTCAACATGCAATGCCTCCAGAACTCATTGTCAGTTGTCAACTCATTGGGAGTGTCATAACACTAGATTACCTCTCCCTACCCTGCTGTGCGTGGGTCACAGCGTGAAGCAGATTTTTTTATTCAGAAACAAGCTAATATTTAGTGCACCTGTAACTCGATTGCATCGAATCCATAATTCTTTTATGGGACAATGTGGACGTTTTTACAACAGGATCCCAGTAAACGACAGAGAATTTTCTAAATCACAATGTTAAAAAAATGAGAAAAAACTTTGTGTGTATTTTATGAATTATATCACGCCTTGGGAATGAAATGTTCGCTCCAGTCTGTTTTAAAGGTATCATTGTCATAAATAATTAAAAATATATTTGTATAAAATTTGTTTAAAAAAGGCGCTTGTGATCAATTGGAAAGAGATCAGTCGTGGCGTAGGGTATTGAGGCGAGTTGTGGTGCAAGTGTAGAAGCGGGTGATTGTAAGCGCGGCAAGTTGTGGGTTCGATTGTCACTCGAGGAAATGATTTTTTAAATATTTTGCATTGAGTTCCGCCACTTAACACGCAATGCCTCAAAAAATCTTGTCTAGTGCCTTAACACTAGCGTAATGATAAAAAAAATCGTCATAAATGACACATTCTAAATGACCAAAGTAGCTCTGATCGCAGATATGGTGGGTTATATTGGAAAAGTTTTATGTTATATAAAACGCCTGTAGCCTCAAAAATGAAATATTCAACACAAAAATGATTTTTCCAATCCGAGCCAGTAGTTTGCGAAACTAAGATTGGCGCGTTCAACTATACAAACTCTTTATAATATTAATAACGAGCTTTATAATATTAATTAATATCTAGCTTTTGAGTGCACTTATTCATGTAAAATGAAATCGAAATATATCCTGCACATCACAATAATTTGTGATGTGCAGGATATATTCCTCTTGCCTAATGGCAAGAGGAACCCTTGAAGCTAGTGTTAAGACTCTTCGTACCCGTTAAGATATCCGTTTCCCACTTTCCGCTGAATTCGCATTGACTTGAGTGGTTAAACTCATGAAAAATTCGAAGAAATTAAAATATAAATTATTTAATTTCGTCTAGTATATTTAAGGGGACCTACTTATAAACAAATTGTTTCAGGCCCCCCGCAACAGTTATCTTTGTTTACTGCATCATTGTTGTTATTTTAGCTGATCTATAGCAAATCTTTTGAAACGATGTCCTACATCCAATAGATTAAAAGTTATTTATTTTAACCATCCTGGTTTATATATATCTAACAATTCGACTTCGAAGATATAAAAAGAATTCCTAAATATTTGATTTACACATTTTTTAGAAAATATTTTTAAACTATATATGCTAGTTGTGTCACGTTGTTTGTATTATGTAATTGTAGCTAAAATAATAATAATAATACCTAAATCAGCCAAAAACGTTTTCAAATTTCAATTTAACCTTTTGCTTCTAAATAAATTCCATTAATTTATTGTGTGTTTACTATAAAAAGCTTAAGGGCTTAGCTTCTCAGTAGCTAAGTCGAATATAATAATTAAGATGCTAGAAGGTCGAGCCCGAAATACTACAGTTCAGTACGCCTCAAGAATATAAAGCTGATAATTCTCATAATAAAATTGTAAATAGGAGTATATTTAAGTTCATTGTTCGGTGATTGTTACAATATTTCGAATTAATTTATTAATTTATGGATATTTAAATATTTCAGTTAAAACTTTAAATTCGGTATAAAAAGGTTTCTTTGCTTTAGTGTTGCAACACGCAATGCCTTCATAATCCAGCGGAGAGTGGGAAACTGAAGTGTCGTAATGGGAACGGAGTGTCTTAAAACTATATTGCGATTCTGAGATACTAAAATAAATTAACTATTATCGTTGAACGATCCTGAAAGCATAGTTTTTGTAAAATATATTTAGTAACTGAAACAAAATTTATAACTACATATAAATTGTATAGCGTTTTAGACATAACAGGACGTGAACGCACGCACTAATTGGCTAGTGCGCTTGGAAAGTACCCAAAAAGCTGGTCGGTTGGTTAGCTTGCCATATATAAATTTTATTAACACTAAGAATTATTTTTTAGCTTTTGTCTATGATTTCTCACAATATTAATACTAACGTGAAAAAAATATGGAAAGAAGAGGAGAAATCCCTGTATAAAAATAGAGAATACCTAGAATTGAGACACTGCGTTCTCCACTTTTACATCATTTTGAAATGGAACATCATGATTCATATTTACAAAGAAAAAACTAAAATAAATATAATCATTCTCCCAAGTGCGGATTGAACCGACAATTAATCGCGTTTACAGCCAGACGTTGTTTTACTTTGCTACGATGCCGTCGTAGCGCAGATGCACATGATTGCGAATATAAAAGCGACGGTTGTAAATTAAATTTCTAAAATTTCGATTTTCTCGCCCTAGTAATGAGGCAAAGCGTGGGCTTGAGTTTCGCCAACACAGAATGCCACAAGAATTCAACGGAAAGTGGGGAACGGACATGTATTAATCCCTTTTTTTTCTCTGCTTAGCCTGTTATGTGCGAGATACAGCGTGAAACTTAAAAAAATAAGATATTTTAAATAATACTCATAAACGAATATGGTAAATTTGTAGATATTTTTCAATAGTCATAAAATTATCTCCACAGAACAATACAGCGATCGGTCGGAGTACTTTAATGAATTACTTAAATGAATTTATTACAAGCTTTTATTTACTTTCACCTGTCCCGTTGTCTGTCTGTAATCAAATCTTGCAAGTTAAATTTAAGCCGGTTTCCGATAGAGCTGAAATTTTGCCCACATGTATAAGTTGGATGACAATGCGATATTATTATGACATAGAGCTGATCTGATAATGGAGCTGGAAGGTGACTATAGGAAATCTGTAGATACACGACGTAACCTTGTCGAGTTTGAGCTTGTTTGATTCGTCTTGATGAGTATTTTAATACTATATGGCAACCAGGGTCTGATGATCAAGGTGGCCATAGAATTTACTTTATTAGACCACGCAACCCCATCGAGTATGAGTTCGTTTAATTCGTCTTGACGAGTACTTAGATACTATATGGTAACCAGGGTCTGCTGATGGAGCTGGAAGGTTGCCATAGGACTCCGAAAATCCGGAATTTTGGCTCGTTTGATTCGATCGAAAATCTTTGAATTAAAAATACTAAAATTTAAACAATATTAATATTTATTTGTTTCGGCTTATCTTGTAAGCTTTATCCGTCTTTGTAGTAGCTTAAAGTGCTTGCATTTGCTAATATATCGATTTTTATTTATAAACGAAGAAAAAATATATTTAGATTAGACAACCCATTTTCCAAGAATGGTCGTAGTGGTGGCGCTAGTGGCAAAAGAGTGTGTCTGTAAACGCAGTTGTTGGTAAGAATCCCCCTCGGAGGAACGAAAAAAAACCAAAAGGAATGAAATATTTAATATTTTTATTATTACGCTCTCGTAAAAAGGCAAAGCGTCGCGTTGGGTTCCCAATATTTTTTTAGTAAACAAAACGCACTAATTATTATTTTTAATTACTTTTGATTTAAAAAAAAACTATATATAGAACAGAATATAACTGAAAGTTAAAAATTAAAGCTTCCAGCACATGGATAAAAATTAACTATTCAAATTGTTTTTTAAATATACAAAAAGAGAACACTTGTAAACGCGGACTATTTTAAAACCACAGTCAATAGATATTTAAAGACCAATAACGGTAAAGAATGTACTCGTTTAGAAGATAAATGTATGAATCTGAAGCTAACTGCTTGACCATTTCAGAAATGGTTTCACTAGTACGTATTTTATGTATGTAGTTGGATTAACGTGTTTGTGTAATATAGTAAGTAATCGGATATTATCATTTGTATGTATTATTTTGTTCAGTTTGACGTTTTTTTCACATAATAGGAAAGACAAAAATAACCTAGCGTCAAGGGTATCAGTTCCTTCTTTGTTACACCAATCCAACGAACACACACACTTTGTATAGTCATTAATACAAAAGTTCTCAAAAGGTAAGTCAAAATTCACTTCTACTGCATTAAACTGTATCACGGTAACGTACTAACTCATCCTATCCTACTAATATAATAACTGCACTGCGCCACGGTTGGCCTCAAGACTTTATTCCTTTAGATTAAATATAGCTGTAATATAGTTTATACATCAGAATAACACATAGTCTATAATGTATATAAAGATTTAGCATAATTTGATGTAACAATAAGTTTAGGCGGGCGAAGCCGCACGTGGGGTGCTAGTACTAAATAATAATATTTAAGTATACCTAAATAATTTTATACCAAGCTGTTTAAAAATTTATTAGACTTAGCGAAGTCATTCATGCTTTTCAAATGTTAATCGAGATGTTGGCTGTTGGCTTAATAGAAAAGCATATTCACTCAGACTCACTAGCGCTGAATCCACTCGCAAATAAAGAGATGTTTCAAGCAGATTTGCTTTTGCCCGTGAATTCAGAAAATAGCCCTAATGGCCTTCACATGTATAGAACCAGACTTGTATTTGGGTCGTTTAAACATGGTATTGACACACACTCGGCATAATAGTTTTTTTACATGCATTTTGAATTGGTTTTTTAAATGTTTATAGTGCCAAGTCTTTTGAATATAACAATGTAATATTTACTTAAAATTAGCAATTATTTTTGCTTCAAGGTAGACATATTTCACTTTGAGTTTGTGCTTTTTTTAGATTTTATTATTGGAAGATAACTTTTTCTAAATAAGTAGATATCGTTGTGCTTGAATATTTTGCTAACCATAATGGTTATATTATAGTTTGCTGACCATTATGGATTAGAAAATTAATAGTATTGAAGTTTTATTGTTTTATCAAAAAAAAAATGGCAGTGAAGTTATAAAACAAATATATATGTATATCGAAAATTCGCTATGTAAACGGTCGCTACCGGGTAGTTTAGGAGTGGCACCAACTGTCAGCAGCACGGGGAAGCGCGTCTCTTGTTTCTATGCAGAAAGAAACCTGAACCTCACACTCGGTTCGATTCTCTCGTGGGAATCAAATATTTAATCATTTCATTTTCCTTGCTCTGATAACCAGGAAAACCGCTGCGTTGAGTTCCGCTACTCAAAACGCCATGCCTCAAAGATTCCGTGAAAAGTGGAGGACGAAAGTGTCTTCATTGGGTTCCCTCTGTGCAGAATACAGCATGAAGCAAAAAAAATATATATTAATAATATTGATGATATTACTATTGCGTTATATATACATACGTGCGTATATTTATGTTGCGTTTATGTCTGTTTGACCCGCTATGCTTTTAAGTGAATGGGAAGTGTGAAATGTAGTAACTTAATACTACATGCACTCCGTCTGCCAAAAAATAGGTAAATTTTTTTTGAAGAGAGTAGTGTCAAGATACCACACTTTCTGTTCAATTCTCGATACATTTTTGTGTTCAGAAGCGGAACTGAACACCGCACTATATTATGTACACAATATCAAAATGTTTAATATATGAATATATGGTATTCGAAATATCATAAAATATCTTTGTAGTTTTCATATCCTCGAAAAATTTTCATATACGCTTCCGTCAACTAACGTTATCATGTATGTCACAGCTTTTGCGTGTTATAAACTTTCTTAATAAAAAAAATACTATCCTTTCCACGTGGAATTTTCTGTAAAGAAGAAAAAGTAAAAAAATATATTGTATCTTTCAATGTTACATTTCGATATAAGCTTTATCATATAAAATTATTATTAAAAAGTGAAGTATTTTATATATTGTACACGTTTTTTTATAATATAAAAAAAGAGAAGAAACTTCTTAGCATTCTATGCATGCAAGGAGAGGAGCTCGTAATGCTCACTTCCACTGTCCAAGCTCCTTTCCACTTTACAGAAATGAATGAAATATTTCAACATAGACTGAGAATTTTTAGCATACTGTAGATAGATTTCGCTGTAATAACTCTGGCTTTTACTTCTACAACATCAAATTTACTCCAAAACCGTTCCTAATCGAAGACAGTTGTAGGTTAAAATCTTAATTTTTATATTTAAAATAGCTAAATGGGAATAAAGAATTAAGTAATATGTACATACTTGTTCTCTACATAGTACATTTGCGAATATGAAAAATATATCACAGTACACTACACTAGAATGTCTTATAAAACATAATTTTCATTTTACTAGTTTTATTAGGCAAAGTAGGATCTATCCCACTTATATATATAATCTTTAAAATTGATAAGAGGTTGTTTTAACTTTTCTTTTAAATCCAAAAAATGGTAAAAAATCAAATCAAAAGTTACATATTAGATAAACAAATTAGTAGTACAATTATAGCATACAAAGCTCACTTTGCCAACATAACTAAACAGCGTCGCTGCGGTAACTGTTAGTCGCCGTTAAGGAAGCGCATGGGAATTCTCACACAACGTGATAAGTTGGTCCCACCACCACCCACTTGCGAGGAATCCAGCTTAATTAAATTACTTACTTCTGTGTGTTTATAGAGATTTATGTTTATTGTGTAGTTTACAGATTAGTTTTTTAAAATGGTTGTCTTGGATTTTAATATTGTAGTTGTAATCAGTAGTACCTTTTAGTAGTTTTAGGTTAAAATGAAATGGTTTTTCTGCATTTATGATGTATGAATATAAGTAAATGATGTCTCAGTTTATTAAAATAGACTGCGGCAATAGATTTTATCCAGAAGATTCTACAAAAATATTTTATAAAATTTAAAAAATAACCTTATCTAAGCTGAAATGGATTTGTTTTTGTTTTCAAGTAACAGAAATCGAGATTAAGAAATGTTTAATTAATATTATTTAATATCAAACAGATAAGTCGATTAGAATAATTTTGATTGATTCAATAAATTGTAGTCAAAATACAGGATTTAAAGTAATATATGCAATAAAATATTATACAAAAAAAACTTTTAAAAAACAAGCTTCTATATTTTTTCATAATGTAGTATAGTCAAAAAATAAAGCTGTTTCATTTGATATCCATTATAACTGGGTTGCAATGGGTGGGTGGGTGTATGCAAAAAATAAGGTAAGCGGTCATTTTGTTACGACGGCTTAACAATTAACAATATAAATTATATGTAATTTCATTGTCATCAGTCATCATAATCCAAATTTTAGCTCAATCAAGATATAAGGATGTGGGTCAAATTGATCTTGTGAGATTTCATCTATAGACAGAGCCAGAAAAGAGAGTCTAAATACTAGGTTCTATCAGCTTAATGTGCTGCATTCGTTTTTCTACACTAAATGAGAGTGAGAGATTCAAAAGTCAGTTCCTGGCGCCATCATCATCCCATCTGGTTGATATATCATGGGTTACATACAACTACCGTTCTTCATGATGATACAATTATTTCAAGAAATTCTAATTAAGATTACAGGATTTTATTTCATAGTTTATATACCTATATTTTAAATATTATAGCTCGAAACTTTTTGCGATAGCTGCCAATGTAATAGTAAAATGTTTTTTAAATTATTTTTATAATAAAAGGGGATACCCTCGATACTGAAGACGATGTTTTCATTGAACATTTTCTTGTACAAATAGAGAGAGTATTATCTCATTTAAATGAGCAATAGCAATTGCAAGTTATCAAGAAATCCCTGATTGCCTACGAGAATAGAAATAATTAAGTTAAGCGTGATAAAAGAAAAATGAAAAGATATTTTTATAAGACCATTTCGTATGACTGAAAATAGTGAAAATTTTTAAACGCAATTCTACAAAAATACATTAAAAGGTTAAAAAAGGTTAATTTTTTAAAAAATAGATGTTTAGAGTTTTAGTTCGTTTTATTAGACAACGTTTTCCCACAAATACGCTGACAACAATAATCAGTCAAGTGCGAGTAGGGCTTGCCCACTGAGGGTTTCGTATTTTTTTAGCGTCACGCCGTATCCTGCGCACAGTAGGGAAAGCAGAGAAAACCTAGTGTTAAGACACTCCGCTTCTTATTTTCCGCCCAATTGAGTGTTGAGTGGCTAAAATTGACGGCGCGTTTTGAAGAACACCAGAACGAAAAAAATGGAAATATTAAATATTTCATTTCCTCAATCCTACTGAATCGAACCCACGGCCTGTCGCGTTTACAGTCACATTTTGTTCCCCAGCGCCACGGCTGGCTTCGAAACAACATATACTGTGAGAAACAACATGTACTGTGAGAAAAGTAGTTTTTTTTTGCAAAATATGAATCATTTTAACTGTTGAAATGCAGTACAAAAGCCAGATATTTACTTAAATGAATGAGGTTCGACGATGTTGCTCTCTTCTCATCGAATGTACGAATGTACGAATTGGGTAATTAATGGATGCTGGTAACATTTACGTATTTGTGACTTTTTTGATTGGATACGAAGTTAACAGAGCTAATAACAATGAATAAAAAGGTGGAAATAAGTTTTTACGTTACTACAACCATTACATGTTATAGTAAATTACAACATACTATAACTTGGTAAACACATAAAAATAAGAATCAAATCTACATCTGTCGCGTTTATGGTTCAATTCTGTCCTGTGCCACGATAATCTATATAATAATATGAATAATAAGAAAATTATAATTAAAGTTACTTGCAAAAACAGTGTTCGTTTGATATAGAAAGTTCTAAGTAGAGTTATTATGTCACAAATAACCAGGTGCCAATACTCACTAGTTATAATGTTGACTTGGCTTCTTGGCTGTATGCGGGAAGTGTGGGTTCGATTTACGACGAAAA
>DWAO01002626.1:0-15591 GCA_018230605.1 Heliconius congener | reverse complement strand
CCGAAACTTCATACAAGGTTTATATTCTGTTCCATATTTACGAATATCTATCTATGTATATTTTTTGTTTTGCTGTGCATTGCCTAGTAAGTTGATCAGGTGTATTTAGTTCTATGATATAGCTTTTCTGAAGAAAATATTTCTTTAACCAACAATTTCAAAAGCATTAAGGTGCGATTAATAAAATAAAAATTTTAATTTTTTCGTTGTTTTATTATTTTATTCAGCAAAAGTAAGCAAAATTTCGTATTTAAAGCTTTCAAAAAAATCTATAATCTTAACAAAGTATGCTTTCGGTTCTGGCAAAAGGGGAGAAGGATTAAGGAGGTCACGAAGCTGACGTAGTAGGATTAGCTGAGCGGCACCGCGTCAGCCAATAAATGACGATTTACTTTCGATGAAAAATATTCTACTAGAAGTGATAAAAAGTTAACTTCTGACTTAAATTTCTATTTATTGAAATATATTACGTTTTTTACCTAATTAATCAATTATTTATCGTATACATTTCTATCAATAACAAATCAATATTTTATTACTATTGGTGGATAACAACCCTTTTCTTTATTCTCTATATTATTTGTAACATTGTAAATAATTGAACGTCACGTTTTGTACTTAAGTATATTCTATATTGAAAATAGATTTTTTTTCTTAAATTTCTGCCTAATTAGAATAGGTAATATACAAATACTACCTGTGTCTATTTAAAAACTTGATAACTATACGAAACAGAAAATTATAAAACCCTATAACTTAATACTCAGATATTGGTTAAAGAAATAAAATAATGTACCGACTCCTATCTAGAGCTGTAGCTCTATGTGAGAATAGGCTTAGTCGACCGGTGAACACGTCAATAATTCTGACACTTGTCAACAGCAAACTGCTTACATTGTCGTATTTTTGGATTGTAAGGGTTGAAAATTTAAGCAAATTTGCTATTCATTTTTTCATTATAATTTGTTTATTGTTGAATATGTAACAATATTGTAAATCTCTTAAAATTACGAGGCCAGTCGTGGTGGATAAACGTGCAACTGTAAACACAACAGGTTGTGGGTTCGATTTCCATTCAAGGAAATGAAGTATATAATATTTCCATTTCTTCGCTCTAATGTCGACACAAAGCGCGGCGTTGTGTTCCACTTCTCCAAAATCCGACGAAAAGTGATTCCCTCTGCCTACCCTACTACAAGCGGGATATAGCGTGAAGCTGAAAAAAAAAGAATATTATTACAGAAACGTAAATAACTTTAATTTAGACGACTACATGACCGGATGACTTATTAATATTTGATTGAAACGAACATATTATATGGGTACCTAAAGTATTTCTATTACTATAGTACGTCTTAGTATATAAATTAGCAGTATTCTCCTAAAAGGACATACTTACAATCTAACTTAAATAGAAATTAAAACATCTTAAACATTCAATTGTAGCATTAATGTTATTTTTTACTCTCGTGACGGCTTTATAATAAATGTATTCTAGTTTCTAACAATTTAATATTACACGTTACGCTTCACTCCCAGCTCCTGCCGCTGCGTTGATAATTCCTCTATTGATGGTATACTTACTTGGAATCCTTAATTAATACCGTCGATGTTCGTTAATATTAGATCATTAAAACCACAATGTTGGAAAACTTACCTGCTTTCAGAAACTGAAGTTATATAAACAAAGAGAAGTTTATTGTTTTGAAGTTCGTACCGTACTTGTGTCGGATTTACAAGTAATCTTTCACATCAATAAAAAATTAAACAAGATATTTTATAACGCGCTACTACACGCTCGATTCTACTAAACCGAGTGTAGCATCATTATTATGTTTTCAGAAACTTTACCAGAACTTTTAAAGAGTTACGAAGCAAAGAAAGGTCGTATATTTGTTAATAGATACTAAATATTACAGATTTTTTTGTTTAAATTGGTTTAAGCATTAGGTGACCATAGATTATAAGTTTGTTCAAAGGGAATCCTGAACGTGGTTTCCGTCAGTTTCAGTGTTTGGCAGAACGTGCTCCCAAGCGCAACTTTAAGACAACCAACCAACCAACTGATCCATTACTTTAACGTTGACTTTGAAGATTTTATACCTTACGCGCTCTAATATTTTATAGCCCTTATGCTCCTCTTCATTATATGTAGATTCCTTTTTTTATGGAAAAAGATAAGAAAGTACGGGTCACCTGATGGTAAGTGAT
The DNA here is from genome assembly GCA_018230605.1 of Heliconius congener. NCBI lineage: Eukaryota > Metazoa > Arthropoda > Insecta > Lepidoptera > Nymphalidae > Heliconius > Heliconius congener. The sequence goes on along the minus strand of DWAO01002626.1, from coordinate 13,380 downwards.
CACCGCCGCCCACAAACCCGTGTAACACCAGAAGAGATTTTTTTTATTATTAAATCGATTTTTTTCGAAAATTACAGTGCAAATATTGATTATTATGAATGTATTGATCCAAATTGCAATTGAATTGAATCATAAAATAAAAATATGTTATATGAGATACATATATGATAATATGATAACTTTATTTCACCTTCAATATAATCTACGTACATATTTTACTTAACATATCTATGAAATATTATTTTAAAAGGCGTGAACAAACGCAAAAACTAATAATTAACATATAGGTAACATGTTTTATTAAAGTTGATGAAATTTAAACACCAAAGTAATACTGCGTCAGTAAAAAATTAAACGTTCCGCGTACAAAACCATGTATGCATGTAAAAGGTTATTTTAAGTGCAGAAATCAAACAAAAGAATCCACAGCGGCTAAAATAACCAACCACAGGAACTGTAAATTGACTTTCGCAATGAATCTCGCCGAGAAGTTATATAAAATTTCCATAAAACAAGGCCTTTTTAAGCGAACGGAACATTAAATATTACGCTGTTAGCTCTTTACGCTTCAAGCATGAATTGTAACGTTTAAGAGATAGAAAATGTTTGCTTGAATACAGTTAAAAAATAAACGTTTCACCTGTAATGCTCGGATGCAAGTGTAGAGAGTGGGGCTAAGCGGTCCGCAGACAGTGCTGGATTAAAAGTTGTATTCAATTAACGTTTATAGACTTTAGTAGTAAGGTTATTCTCATTAAGTAGTTTTCGATTACATTAAATTGAAAAGGATGTCGCCATATGTGTTAATCGATTTATTAAAAGCCCAATTTGATAAAGTAGTCAAAATGTAGTAATACATATTTTTGTACTAAATTGTAACATGTTTAAAGACACATTTGTCAATACAAGTGTTGATAAATGATCTATTACTTTGACGTAAACTTCGAAGACTTTAGGCTTTTTTTGCTTTTAGTTTTAAGCTGTATACCGAAAATAACCTGGTTACCTATATTAAGACCCTCTGTTCTCATTAAAAAATCCGTTCCCAACTTTCCGCGAAGTTCTGGAGCAATTGCGGGTGTACTGGCGGAATTCTACGCCACGCTTTACCTCGTTACTATAGCGAGGAAATGTAAATAATTAATAAATAAATGTTTCATTTTCAAAAGTAGGAATCAAACCACGACCTATCGCGTTTACAGTTTCACGCTTGGGGGCTACTAAAATTTTAATTTTACTTCTGTTGTATAATTTTATATACAAAATATATTAAAATGTCGATAACTGTTTCTTGCTCTGTGGTAACCAAATCTGACGCTGAACCCTATTTCATATTTTGTGTCGGGAAACAAATAAAGCAGACAAAACATGAAATCCAATTAGATCCGTGTTCCATGTTAGAATAAGTTATTATGCAAAATTGGCTCCGAGTGTTTTTCCGTGAAAGCCCCGAGCAGTTAAAAAGAAAATTTTGTGATTAAACTCGATCGCTGTATACTGTATGTTTCTATGTATATATAGTAAACATGTGCATGTATTGCGGCCACACAAGGAAAGTTAATTTAGCTGTAATTAGTATTTAAATAAGCAACGAATCAAGTATATTTACTTGCATGTTGAATATTTTTGGTGCATTTTGTTAATACTACTTTCATGCATCAATGCGAGAGAGAAATTAAATTGCCAGAAATTTCATTTCCCCAATAAAGGAGAAGCTTAAGCCTCGCGCGACCTAAATTTGTCACCATTGAAATTACGTGTTTTCACAGCACCGTAATGTTGCCTCTAGAATAGCGTCTATCAATCGCCCTTCGGTTACATACCACTTTCTGCATCGACAACTTCAGCTATCCGTTTCCTTAAAAGTTAAATTAGGGATGAAACCAAAAGGATAGACAGTTAAAGGGAAGAGATCACGCAAGTATTTTCTTAGACATTCAAATTGAGTGTCAATTTCCACTGATTCAAATAACCGTTATACCCGTAACGCAAGGTTTACGAGCCGGAAAAGCGTATTTACTGCTGAAATTTTCTTTTTTTTTTACTTTACTAAGCTAATAAATATCTTTAAAGTGATATTTTTAATATATAATAACTTATATTTAAAAAAATATAATATAAAATTAGAGAAATATTACTAAAACAAAATACAGACAATAATAAAAGCGAAACAAACATACTTAAATTGTATTACAGGTGGATTAACATTAAAAAATCGATATAGATTTACCTAATGGAGTTGAAAATAGCATATGCGCCACTGCATTTACAACCAGAGCGCTTCGCTTAATGTACTATAGTTACTATTAATATTTACGTGTAAGCTCTTTAAAATAATTAATTTCCGGACATTCACGGTATAAAGATTTACTTTTGTGAAGGTTTATTTATAACATCTATTCAATATTCGATGTGAAATTATTTCATCGTATATTTTTCGCTGTGAAGTGTGAATAGTGTGAAGCTAAAATATACATCGTATATTTTAGCTTCACACTGTGTGTCACATATAACAGGTTAGGCAGAACCTAGTGGTAAGACACTCCGTTCCCCAATTTCCCCTGCCAACGAATTATCCCGACACTGCGCTTTGTGTTATCACCACCAGCGACTATAGAAATATTGTAGAAAATGAAAATATTAATTAACATAACCTCTGAGATGGAATCGAACCCGTAACCGTCACGTTTACACTCTAGTCTAGTCTAGTACTCGTCACACACTGTTCCACTATGCCACGGCGGTCCATGGTATAATGTATTGAATAGTAAATTCAGTAGTAGTAGTAGGACTACCTACTGAGGAACGTGTCATTTGAAGTGCCTTGGCTGAGTCAATTATAGTCTTCATAAATTACGGTAAACAATGCGTAATTAATTCTCCGTATCAATTAATAGCTATCCGGTAATTAGGTTTAATTGTAACACATTCAGGGTATTCAATTTTAATTGTCTTCAAATGAAATATGAATAGGAAAACTAAAAATGTATACAATATAAATATATATAAAAGCATATACAATATTATTATATGTTTGTCTATTTAAAATGAAATTGACCCAATGACTACCACGCTTTCCAATATTTTCACAAAACTTTAGACAGTCACAAAAATGCGGTGGTTTACAAGACGTCCGCTGTCTCTAAAAGAATTAAAGTGGAGGAACAGTGACTTATCTTTGGACCATCTGCTTATCATTACAAAATGAGAGAACGCGTCAACTTAGAGAAAAAAAACTATCCATTCTGTTCAATACACAATAAATAACGGTAGTTTTATATAAAACGGAAAACTATTAAAAGAACCAATTTAAATTGAATAAATTTCCGTATTTCATTCCAGATATCATCCACTTTATTTTTTTTACTATGTATAATTTTTACCTCAATTATAATAACTTAGTTAAAAAATAAAAAACAAAATTTAAACGAAAATGCTTTAACAATAATGTAAGATAAAATAAATGAGGATTTATATTTTGTATTCTAGATTTAGTGCTCGTACAGTTCGTGGGGCAAAAGATGAGCTTTGTAGGTGGGTGAGTGTGAGAACAAGTCCAATAGTTAAGAACATTGTCAAAAGTAATACAGAACGACCAGGTTTAGGTACACAATACAAATTGATACACAAAAAAAACTTATTTTTATTACTAAATAGAAACAATCGATACCTCTTCTCTTCTTCAATTATTAAATCTTTCCAAAGAGCCCTGTAATTATAATGCCTTACCAAAGAAATATTATTTTTCCTAATATTTTAATGTTGATAGGCATTGAAAACTTTCATAAAAATTCAATGAAACATAGACAGAAACCGTTAAATTGATAGATTTAAAAAAGACTTAAAAAATCTGTTATATATTTAGTAATAACAAAACAAACACATTGCGTTTAAGAGTTATTCATGCGCAATAACGCAATCCCACTAGTAATACAAATATTTACCAAACAGTATATTAAATTTTAGACCCACCATCAGTTCATAATTCAAGAGTAGTATACCAGTATATACAAATTAACATTGTAACAGTACTTATGTCTGCGTTCTATTTTATGACCAAATCGATTGGAATTAAGTGCCAAATTTAGGTGAACTAGGTCCGGCGTGGAATAGGTGCGATGTGGTCGGCCATACATATTGAAACTAATAACCTGAGGGCTCTATAAAATTTGTCACATGAATGACTATGCATCAGAGTGAAGTGAAGTGTTATGCGCACGCTAACTGATCAATGGAACTATAATTTCAAGCTGCAGTTATGGCTAAATCCACCAAAACCACGGGTGCTTTTGTTTCTGACCTTATTAAGTTACTTTACCTAAGAATTGGTTAATTTATGTTATTGTTTTTTTTTCGATTTAAGCGTAAAGGTAAAACTTTGGATGCCTTTTAGCTGTGTGTCGTATCAGCATTTCTTAAAATTTTGAACGAATTTAAACATAATTTCACGTATTGAATATAGTATACGCACTTGCATTACCTACCAGTTTTATAACTATGTCCAAATTTAATAAAATAATAAACGCTATTTTGAGATTAAATCAAACAAACAAATATCACAATATTCCAGATCCTATAGATAAAATCCAAAAAAGCATGAAAACACATTTTGTAGAAAATATACCTACCAATTTTTTTGCCTATCTGTGCAGGACATATTTAACCTAATTTTTAAAACGTATTAAACGTTAATTTATTTTAATTTTGGAGTTTTAAGATTGTATGATTATTAATTTAATTTTCCTAGTCTTTCCAGAGGCCAGTCGTGAAGCAGGGGCACAAAGTGTGACTGTAAAATCGACTGGTTATTGGTTCGATCCCCACTCTATTATATTATATAAATGAAATATTTATTGACATTAATATTTTCATTTCTTCGCTCTGATGTCGAGGCAAAGTGCTGCGTTGAGTTCCGCCACTCAACACGCAATGCCTCCAGAACTCGTTAGAAAGTGGAAAACAGAGTATCTTAACACTAAGTTCCCTCTGCCTACTCTGCTGTGTGCGTAATACAGCGTGAAGTTGATTAATTTATTTTTCCGATTTAGTAGATAAAGCACACCAATTAATTTTACAACTCCACTCATAACGTCTCGAAAATATGGCAGAAATTGGAGGACAGAATGTAAAACTATTACCATACAAGGTTACCTTGCTATGTGGAGCAAAGCGATATGCTGTTTATTTTCAACAAAACATTAGTTATTTGAATGGCTTTTCCATTTTACTAAAAACAAACCTCGTAGTTTCAAAGATAAATACAATTAATTTCCAATAATATTAATTATACTAAATAACTCAAAGCTGTAAGTGGTATCGTTTGCTATTAAAAAGGAAGAACTTCCAACGATATTTCTATAGGAACTTATAAATTAAGTGAAGTTAGTTCTCGGAACACTTAAGGTTAATGTCTGTTGCACTATTACGATGACTCTTTTGTTTCGACCTGACGGAGATAGCCTGTAAATAAATAAAAGGATTCGCATCAATGCTGCCACTTTGTAAATAGTATTGATAGATTTATTTATGTGAAATAATCGATATGTAGATAAAATGTTTCTTTTAATGTATTGTTTTTTGTAAGTAAATATACATTTTTGAAAAATATTTAAGCAACTTACAATATTAGGCAATTTTAAAATAGTCTTAAATAGATTTATTTTGTAAATTCAAATATTGATGCAATAAAAAATATTTAAGTTCACTACTTTATAAGTACTAATTTAATTTAAAAAAAGACACAAATGTAACCTTTGTTACAAAATAAAAACTAATAATAAATTGTCCTCAGCAGTAACTATCATTACAATAAAACCTCAACAGTAACTATCATTACATTAAATACTGTGCAGCCAGAAATTGATCGTTAAATAAATTAAAGTTTATACTTTATACTAGAGTTAATTTAAATTCTGATGAAACGCGAGCGTTTTATTACTTTCAATATTAATATCTTGTTATCCACGTAATGGAATAGTTTCAAACTAAGCTTCAGTAAATAATATTTTTTTATCTTATAGAGAGGAAAGCAGAAAATATTAGTGATAAAGAATGCCATGTTCTACGTTCCGCTTATCATAAGATGTTGCACAGGTGGTGGAAAAGCGTTGGGCTTTTGCTTCTGACTAATATTTACAATGAAAATTATTTTCAATTTTAAACATTATAACTATTCAAATAAATGGTAAAGGAACACTAAAATCATTCGCGCATATGATAAAGCGTGTATAATAAGTATATAACGTTTTTTAATACTAACAATAAGAAATATTACCGTACAAAAATATATGAACCATAGCGCTTATCGCTGGCTTACACATATTCAAATTTAATTAACTTTCAGGCGCACATCTCCTTTGTACGGTCCAAGAAAGGGAATGTTTGCCTGGCAAATGACTGCACCTAGACTTGCCCGGTGTTTTTTACCGCATATTAAAATCTTTTTGCTTCATTTAAGGCAGACTCCATTTTGCTTATTCCGTGTTGAAAAGCTCTGTTAATTATAATTTAAATTGAACTTTTTTTGTTCTAAATTAGTTTGCATAGTTAGAATTTATGGACGTAGTATACGATTTATTAAGCTTCACGCTATATCCCGCACATCCTGCTATTTGCAGCGTGAAGTTGGAAAAAAAATATCATAAGCGGAGGGAACCCGAAAATCTGATGTTAAGGCCATTAAGATACTCATTCTGTGCTCCATTTTTCGCGAAATTTGGAGGCGTGGAATGGCGTATTGAGTGGCGGGACTTAACGCCGCGCTTAGAATCTTTACGATAGAGGATATTAAAATATTCAATATTTACTCAAGTAACTCAGTTGAAATCTAGCATTGTATATTATTAAGTGCTATTAGGAAACAGAATAAACGATAGAATACAATACACTGTCTAGTACTTAAAGGAGTTAAGTAAAAACAATCAAGTCGATAGATAATAAAGAAGCCAGAGAATAATCACTAAGTAAAAACAAGGTCGGCTCTCGGACTACAAAGAGTCATTGAACAGCAATTACCTCGGAGGCTTCCAAAAAGGTCTTTAATTAAATCCTTCTCCGATGACATCATAATTATAGCGCAAATTGGATTGGGACACCCTTCTGTTTTGTTAATTGTAAGTAGAACATTTTCTTATTTAATTAATCGGTTTTAACAAATCGAAGTTCAAAACAGCATTGAGTATATTTAAAGTAACTGTTTTAAACGTCTACTTAAGTTTACTTAAACGGGAAATATACGATAACATAATAAATGGAGGGTTAAATTTCAATTAGTTATAAGAAATTGTAATTGACTGTTGACTCTAATTGACTGTTGTATAAATATTATTTAATCCTTTTTATTTGAACTTGAATGTAAAATAAATGATTTAATAATTTAAAAAAGAAGAAAAACTCGTGTGGTCATAGCCTTTGATTTAGAATAAATACTAATAATGTTATACATTTTAATAATAATGATACAGAAAAAAATTAAATGTTAAATAATAAGTACATAAAATTAATCATGCCAATATTCAAATATCACTTACTACAGCCAAAGCGCATTATCTTTTAAAGTAAATTTAAAACTTTCTCGCTTTCCCGCTACCTAGCATTTGCCCGCGGCATCTGGCTCTAGTTCAATTAAAGTTTGCAGAATGCAATATTTATTGTGTCGCATATGGTTAAAATATAATTTCCATTGAATATCCTTCGTGGTTAGAAATAATTTCTTATGTATTTAATTTTAATGTATATAAATCAACTCGTATATTTAATTATATAAGTATATATATATATATATATATATATATATATATATATGTATATAAGCAAATAACTCTATGTTTAGGTTTACAAAAAATATTTTTCAATGTTAACGGCCACATAGATTTTTTATAAGGTACTTCCAATTTAAGGCTTTTAATTATAAAAAAAATGTTTTTTTTAATAAAGCTTTTTTTATTTTTAATACAGCTTCTTTTTAAAAAATCTAGCTCAAAATATTTTTTATAGTTTAATATACACAGTCATTTCTTATGTATATTTAAGCAAGAACGCAATTTTACGCTGCGCTGGCATGAACGTTTGAATTTTAATATTTAGAATAAATATTAAATAAAGTTAATCAAACGTCTAAAAACAATCCGTAATGTCTAAAATATTAAAATATCCCTCTCATCATAAAGTCATACTCAAATAAAATAGAGTACATTAAACTAAATTCAAATTGAAATTTCCAAAACATACGAGAGTATACCATATCTCAATATGCGACAAAAAAATATATTACTGAATTGTAAAATGATCATCATATTAAAAAAAAGTAGCTTTCACGTATTACACATAGGCAGAGGGGATCAAGTGATGAAACACTCTGTTTGACCACTATCCACCGAATTTTCGAAATGAAAATAAACGAACTAGCCATCACCGCTTGAAAGTTGTGATGGAATTCACAACTGTCGCATTTACAATCAGGCGCTATCCCACTGTACCATGTCGGCCTCACTATGTTGTATACTGTATAATTATTTAAAATTTTAAAACACCACAAATCATAGTATTATTATAATAATACATTTTGATTTTTATTCTATTTCAGTTCGCCTAATAGGACATTTACATTTTTTCATCCATACATAATAGCGAAACCACAAAGTTACCTTACCAAAATATCTGAGTTACGTGAACATATTTCGACACGACTCGCTCGCGGCTATTCTCTTTGCTACGACAGTGTTACTATCTCATTAACTAATGTATGAGTACCATTCCTGTAGCGTGTTGTTTGTTTTTAAAGTATCTATATTTGTATGATATGATTTTAAGGCTTTTTAATGAGAAATAATGAGGTTATATGGTACTGGTGTTATAAGGAAGTCACATTTTTATTAAAAAAAATTAAACAAAGTACGTATGTAGTTAAAAAAATTGTCATCGTTGGAAATGTGTCAGTATCATGTCAGTATCTAAATATAAAATCTGTCAATATATACCTCGAAATATGACGAATCAAAGTGAAATGTACTAGGTTTATTTTAAGCCGCGTTCTCAGGATCCGTAAAGGATTCATCAAAATTACTATCCAAAGAAATTTTGATGAAGTTCTTATGTACAATTTATTTCCGTGAAATATTTCTTTCTAAAAAAATATGTAGAATTGAAAATATTTTTTTCTACGAATGATACGGTCTATATTATATTTAAAAGTAGCGACTAACTCGCGGCTTCACCTGCTACTACTATACAATTATATACTTTCTCTTCTGAAAAAGTTTCGTGATCTAAAAACATCATTATTTAAAAAAAAAAAAATATATATGAATAAGTTTTTTAAAAATTTGTTATTATGAGGCAATTTAGTCGAACATAATACTTTATATTGACATTATTTTGGTTATGAATACAACAAACAAACAAAATATGTTAAAGTAAGTTAGCCAAAATATAATAGTAAAAACGGCATTTAAATCACTTTGACCGTGTCTGAGATTAACAGGCACAAACTGACAAACGGACAAAAAAATATTATAATATATTGATAAACATCATCAACAACAGCGATAAATTACAATTTTATAATATGCAACGACAACGTTTAATTGTCAGTAGAATAGGAATCCGCAAACATCGCGTCGGTCACATACAGACTGTGCACCATAACGATAGCAATATTAATATCTTAAAACGGCTAAATTAATTATTAAGCTTGACAAAACCATAATGTAATAATGAATGCAACGATGAGATTAATTAATTATTTGACATCATCTAATAACTATGACCGCGGACACGCCACATGCAAATATGCTGGTTCGATGCTTACGAATAATTTAACATATTTTGGTAAGCAATCCATGCGTAAGATTTAACAATGGTTTGCGTAGTCCAAGGTACGTCAAGATTAATATTCAATTTATTAAAAAAAAACAGACAATATGCGTTTGACTAAAATTAAGGCTGTCTTGGAGCAGGCGAAGCGTCAATTCAAAAGCGACAGTTGTAGGTTCGATTTCTCATGAATATAAACAACAATTAAAATTGTTTCATTAGCATTGTACTGTATGTAAAATGTCATAATTTAAGGTATTGTAAGCTGAATTAATACAGTGTTATGTACACAGTACAAGAAATCTTTTATTACGGTCAGAAGGAGAGCTTTAGAGGTTCGAATCCTGTTTTAAGGCTTCATATTTCTAAAGGTGAGCTGAATCTATACAACATCACTTTTAAAATAACTTTGTAAATATATATTTTAAAGGCTTATTTAAAATGAGAAGTTTGTATCTTGTGCTGCATCACACATTATTATAAATACATACACCAGTAAAACTATTATAATAAATTAAAAACGTTGTTTATCGAAAATATGAGAGAAATGAACCATCATTCGGTTACGTATATTAAAATTCGGTTTACCTAAAATCAATCGCACGAACGAACAAATTGCAATATTTGCGGTATAAATTAATAATATATCCACAAAATAAGCCTGCTTTATTATCATATTGCTTCTACGATGTAAGCTTTATTTAGTGCCCAGTTTTATTTGAGTGGTGATTAAGTCTGTAGCCCAATGGGCAATGGGCGTACGTAACGGATTTTACAAATCCGCAAATGTAATCGTTTTTGAGTATTTTACGATTCGTTTTACATGCTCGTGTAGCAAAAATATATATATTATATGAATACACTATAAAGATATTTAGGTATATTATGTGTTTTCTATGAGTTTAGTTGTTTGTTTTTAGTTTGTAATGTAACATCAATATTCGTATTTTTTCATTTATATCGAAGAAGAACTTTTCACTTCAATAAATCCACTATGATTCTTATTATAATAAATCTATTCCGGAAATTAGTTCAATGCCAAACCAATACCTATCTGTAACTATCATTTTTTCACTCAATTTATTGAGTATATTTAAGAATATATGAAATCACTATAAAGCTATATCAATTTTAAATCGAAGCCCAAGTTGTAAATATCAACTAACACGTAGAACGGTCGACCAAAGTCGCTCTAAATGCAGTAGACACAAATTCGCGAGCAAAAACAATTTGCCAGTCAAATGAGTTTTCTAAAAAGCCGATTAAGCGGAAACTAAATCAGTTAATTATTTATGGAATGTTAGTGCATATACAGCATAGAATAATGCTAATGAACGATACAACAATTTTGAATTAAACATTATATAGATAATCCTACAGTCGTAACATTTGGTAAATCAGCATTTGATATTTACATTTTCACATGTGCAATTTGCTTATTCTATTAGATATAAAATGAGTATCTACAATAATAAAAAAAATAGCTTAACGTTGTATCCCGCACAAATATGAGGAACGGAGTGTATTAATACTAGGTTTGGTCTGCATACCCAGCTGTTTGCGGGATACAGCGTGAAGAATAATTGTTGTTACCTTTATATATGATTTTGAATACAAAACGCCTTACCTGAAAAGATAAACGAGTAATTAGTAGGTACACTGTCGTATAATATTACCGAGTCCTGGGATTGACAATGACGTCTACAGTTAATAATTTTCTAGTTGAAATTTGATCAGTGAAGACTAAAGAAGACTATTTACAATTACAAACTATGAAGGTAAATTATAGAAAAATAATATTCTATTCAACTTGAAAGAATTAAAGTAAAAGTACTAAAATTTTCTTATTCCTTTGAGACTGGAAAATATATTATGTAAGTAATTTCTTTTGGCACTATTCTTTATTATCATACAGGATTATAACTATTTACAAATTAACAAATATTCACTTAATGTGACGGTGTGACGGACCTTATTATAATTTCCCGATATTACATAATTTTGGTTAATAAATCAATGTTATCGTTAGTAAATAAATAACAACAAGTTTTTAATATTTGAATAAGTTTATTATCATCTAAAAGTGAAAAACGAGGTAAAATATTATTAAATTTCTTCAATAGTCTTAGAAAATTACATGTTTAATGTAGAATATATAAAATATATATCAAGTTTCCGAAAGCTACATTATGTCATAGCAACATTTCCCTAGATCGTTTATTAAGCAAATAAGAGAAACGTTTACGATTGAATTTATATAGGAATTTATTTAGTATCCATGTTTACAGCAACAAAGCACTCAACAGTTAATATAAATAGATTTCTTAAGATGGTTTTTGAGTCAATTGTGAACACTTCACGTTTGTGAGTTCGTGTGAAATACTTTCAGTGACATTGTAAAAATTAGAGTGCTATATTAAGTATTCCATTTTCATATGAAGACTTCATACCTATAGAGTGTTCAGAATTTGTACCTGCATCCGTTTCAAGGTCCAAAGGTTTAAGCCATTTTATTATATACGGAGTCCTAAGACTTTACATACCGCCTTTTAATGCATGTATTTAAACGCATCAATATAAGTGGGCTCCGTGTCGCCGTCGCGTCGATTCAAAAGCTATATCTCAAAAATATACACTAGCGGTCCATTAGCGGCTTTGCCCGCATACCACCTATAATTCCTTTATTGTGCTACATTTGCCGACGGATAGATTATATAAGTAATACAATTAATCACGAAAAATTTATTTTCATAAATTTCAAATGTGCAAGTACTACGTGGCTGCATGCGAAGATGTCATCGGCGGCAAGGGCGCCCTCCGCGGAACTCTAAGCTTGCGGCCGTAAACAGAGTGTTGAATTATTTTAACTTATCATTTTCTAAAAAATTATACGTCCAAATTACATACTTTAAAGACCAAATATTATCTTCATAGATTTCACACATATAATATCACCTTGGAATTTTCAATTATTTTCTGTCACAAAATATCTAATTGTGTCTTATTTATATAACATAGATAAACGATGTCGCGGACTTTACTTTAAAACTAATAAAATTTAATGTTTTTGTAGTATAATCTACTCACATATATCCAACTATTATTGGAGTTCACGCGCTTAAAGCAATACGATGATGTTCGTTATTATAGGTATTTCGTAATTTAAAGTTAACTAAGAACTACAGTTTGATGTTATATAGCCTATAGCACTTCTGGGAAATACAGCTTTCATAGAAAACAAAAAAAAAATGTAAATCCGATCAATAGTTCCAGAGAGTTTAAGCACACAAACAAACAAACTCTTCCGATTTATTATATTAGTTTAGATTTTAAATAATTAATTTAAAATCTTTAATGTTTCGAAATTGGACAAATTTGAAGAAAAGAGTATCTGGACACTATGTTTTCTCTACCTACCCTACTTAATATACGGATATATGATATATGTGGGTATATAGAGGCAAAAGAATATCTACTTGATTTTTTAATCTCTATTATATACCTAATAAGACAGTAAAAATATTTTGTCTTTACATTTAGTAATTTTGACTGAAACGGATAGAGGGA
>DWAO01002625.1:0-15595 GCA_018230605.1 Heliconius congener | reverse complement strand
ATACTTATCCAAATCAATTATTTAATAATTAAGGCTGTTTGTAGTATCTATATTTTTGAAATGAATAATCATGGAATTCAAGCGGGCAAAGCCGCGAGCAGGCCGCTAGTGTTTAATAATTTTATTAAAAAAAAATCACTTACACATCTAAATTACATATCAGTTTTATCAGTAATATTGTAATAATCAGGAAAGGAAATAAAATCACAACAGAGAAATAATATCTTTGTTTATTCACACATATTGTATTCGTTTTAGTGTTTGGAAAATACAAAGTTTATACAATTGAAAATGATATAATTACATACAAAGTCATAGCAGTTCATAAAAATAGCACTACTGTCAGAAAGTAATATTTTAGAATAGAACAGCTACCACATTAAATATATTGTAAAGAGAGCTAAGTAAATACCTTTAGGTTACTTCAGTTTTGGTCCAACTATAATATTAATCCATAATTTTTTATATAGACTTAAGAACAATGCGGTCGACGAGTAGTGACCGCTTTGAAGTTAAATGTACATAGCTCCACCTGATTTGATTTTAAGACTTTTCTTACTTTCTTCGCGAGCGAACAATGTGCAATAGTTCAGAAAGCCTAACATAAGCGGCCACGACTCGACGACAGTACTGTACACTTAATTATCTATCGAGCATTGGTAATTTTTGTTTTGTTAGCTTAAATTATGTCGCTTTTAATATTATATAAAGCTGAAATTAAATATATGAAACCTCTTTATATGATGAATATAAGAATATCAAATTTGTATTTAATATGTAAATAATATCGTGACTTTTATTATATCACACTTTTATGTTTCGTTGATAAATCGATAATTTTTTATAATTGCATTGACAAAAACTAATTCAATTTTTCGGCACATTATAATGTGTTATTCCAGACTACAACCATATATAATAATAAATATTTTTAGTAAACGTACAAAATTTTTATCTAGCGGGACTGGAAATCGTTAAAGAGGAGAGGGTTCGAGTCCTGCTAGGTTAAAATTCATATTCTAAAAACACAAGAATTACCAAGGCTCGAGATACCAATATGCTTTCACGCAAATCTATTAATAAAAGTATACAAGCAATAATTAGTTTCTCGATGTTATAATTCGGTAAAGGCGAAATAGTAGCTCGAAGAGTTTCCTTATATTGTATTAATATTTTATTTTATTTAGCACAAACAAGATAATCCAATCCAATGGTTTAAATACAAGTGGAATGTATAGTAGTAAGGCTTTTATCATAGGTCCGAAGATCTACGTAGATCGTCAAAAAATCGTCAATGAATTATTATTTGAAGAATTTTATTTATAATTTAAATAGTTTTTATTTAATAATAAATATAAGTATGGCAAAATTTAGATTTTAAACTAATCTTCGTGATATATTATATATTAATTTAATGTAGACAGTTTATTCGCTAAACTACGTTCAGTTGTTAGGAGGATATTCGATATCAAACACTTGGTAATGTACAGATACAAAATTATTTTAATATATTTATAGTTATATAAATATCTGTACGGTTTTTTAAAAATTACAGATAAACAATGGGGCAGATAAGTAAAACTAAGATCTGCTAACATTATGTGACTTTCAATTAAATAAAATTGATTTAGCTACTTCCGCCATTTTATTTATATTAATATATTTTTTGAGTTAAATTAGTAGATCACTGCATCGTGTAAAATTTTTCCTACGAAATTTTATTAAATAAATATATTTTCTTATTACCTCTATTAAGTCTTAGACAATAACTACCTAGTCTTAGTTTTTAGAAGTCAAATTCTTGTTAATGTTTAGTATTGAGAAATAATTGGGTCCTTTATAGAGTTCAATAATTAATATATTATCATAAAGAATTTACTTTCGGAGAAAATAAATGATAATAAAGGACCTCCATAATACGTAGTTTTGTTTTGCATATAAAGTAGTTAAAACTTACAAAGCATATAGAAAGCATTATAAAATATTAGCTTACGTATATACATTCATAATATATGGTTCATTCATTCAAGTGTCTTAAAAAATCTTCATTCTAATAACATTACCCATATTTGATTGAATTTTAATAATGTACAAAATAAAATAAATGTCGCAGATGTCGAAGTGACATATCATTTCTTATAGTACGAATAGACTACACTATACACGGTACACTCAGTGTTTACATCGAATTTCTGTATGAAGACGAGTGTCTCTAAATGCAAAATTTATTGTGATGCAATAGTTAGTGTGAATGGACACTATATGTCCAAGTGAGTAGTTGAAACGTTACACAATCTCATTATACCACAAGTATAAATTATTTTCTTGTATTCAAGGCATTACAATATCACCGGTTTGTAAACATCTCGGACACTATATTCATACACTTATAAATTGACCCATACATTGAAGTTAAAGTGTATACAGTAAACATACGTTAATGTCTGACATTTTTGTCGGAATTTTTGTATTATTGTCTATTCGTAGTATTATATAAAGGCCATCAGTAAATGACGTCACACTTCTTGAAAGGGTTTAACGAAGTCTCTTCATCATTTGAAAATATTTTAAATATGTAAGTATTAAAATAGGAAATTAAAATATTTATGTGCTGTCAAAATAAGTAGGCGAGGTCTAACAAAAGTGACCAGTTGTGATAAGAATAGCGTCAGAAAATCGTGAACTTCGTGTGGTATTATTTAAGAATGGCCGTATACACGATAGCATAAAAAAAATCAAATGGTTTTTTTTTCGGAAAAATATCTAAAAGACTACTTTTATTTAATATTATAGCATACATTTATACTTGTAAGACGTAATAATTATGTATAAAATTGTAAATAAATTTGCCATTTCACAACAAACAGTTGGACTGATAGTTCCAAACAAATTGCAGACTAGAATTCTGGTCACAGATAGACATATGTACAGAAGATTTTAATAATTATATTATATATAATTTCGATATTTTCATTTAAGCAAAACTGCTTAGATAAAAATACAATTATTATTAAGCAATCGCTTAATTCCATACAGTGGCAAGGTGTTTAAAGTACAGTCATCAAGTCAACAGTTAGTCGTAGTCCACAATAACTACTACAAAGCTCAATAATAAATTATTATTATTATTTACGTACGAGTATTACTAACAAGCGGTTACGCCCAACACACAATAAATAGAATTACGTTTCATTTTATACAATGTACCAATACACTATGTAATGTATAAATATAAATAGTTAAATCACAGATTCTACTTTCTCCATATCTTTTCTACAAATCTTTCTTACCTACAACGAGGTAGACGTTCATGTCGTCTTTCCCCTTAACATATACGCTGCCACGCGGCTCAAAATCGTATTTAGCAGATAAAATCGGTATACAAGCTTCGCCTACCTGAATTCGTTTAACAACGCCCGTAGAATCCATTCTCGAGGCTATGTTCACAGCGTCACCCCAAATATCATAGTACAACTTAGTAGTCCCAATTACCCCGGCGGTGACATCACCAAAGTTATAACCGATACGAAGAATAAAATCAAATTCGAGCAAGTCCTGATTGAAATTATCGACCACTTTCTGCATTTCTAGAGCAAAATCCATTAACTGGTAAAGATGGTCGTATGTTCCGCGCGAGGAATGTCTCAAGTCTGGATTTAATCCGCTAGCCGCCATAAAAGTGCTGCCTATTGTTTTAATCTTCTCGACGTGTTGAAATTCCGGCCTTTCCAACAGTTCATCAAAATCGGCTATCAGCTCATTGAGCACTCGCAAATACTCTTTACCTTTCAAATATGACTCGTCGTACATTTCGTTAAAATTGACTATACTTGCAAATATAATGGCAACATCTTTGTGGTTTTCTGAATATTTCGCTGTATTTTTCAACTGATCGGCAACGTGGCGTGGTATAATGTTGTGCAGCAGCCAATCAGCTTGGTTTCTCATGTTTTGTACTCTTTGCTTATCACGATTTGCGACGACGTTGCTATAGAAACTCAATCTGTAGCTTATTTCGAATTCTCTATTAAGAAACCACACTAGTATAAGAAGTAAAGCGACGTCTAAATACAATTCGTTCAGATGCATCTTGTGGTGTACACCTTGGAACTTTCCTGTACCATTATTTATAAAATCTTCGAAAGTGTCGTTAACCATATCAAATAAGGATATATTTTGAGCAAGTACGTGTGGGTTTAATGTAATATAGCGAGATAGTAACTGAGCATTGGCTTCGTGACATCCGAAAACAGCAAAAAATAGGAATAAGCCAGCGTAGATAGTAACCAAAGAGTTTTTCACCAGCCAACTCATTTGAGTGAAATTACAAAAGTGGACAATGCTTACATATAAAAGATACACGTATAAAGATTGATCGCCCCTTATAATTGTCATAGTTGTGTTCTGGCAAGAAAAGTTTATAAGTATAGCTAGTATAGGTAAACTAATTAACAAGCTGCCGGAGAGGTGCCAAGGATACCAATCGGACAGTTTTCTAAATATCTTAACCGACTTCCTCATGGTGTCCGTCAGTTCGTGGGGATCATGTTTCGCTTTCCATTTCAAATAATGTCTATAAATACATAAAGACATAGCGAGGGCCTCGATGAAGATAAAAAATACAAACCAACCTATCGTATATCGCCATTCGTTATACAAAATTAATATCGATGCAGACACAGCCAAAAATATGATGGCCGATACGAGAATATCTAACGCTGTGTTGAAACGCGACGTAGTTAAAGTAGGAGGGAAGTCTTCACAGTCATCACTCCTGTGCGCCTTGTCTCTATAGTGTTGCTCCATTTCCGGTATTTTAAAAAACAACGTAAATCTATTCAATGGCGGCTGCACGAAATAATTCACTCCCGACCTAGCATTGTCTTGAACGCACCGTATTAACTGAAGATCAGATTGCTTTCTTAATTTTTGCAGGGATTGAACTTGTTCCTCGTTCAGTGGAGGAGGTAACCTACTTCTAGAAGGTATTTCATTAACAGAAGACTGACTCGACGTATAATAACCGGAGACTCGGTGTTGCATCATATCCGCTTGAGACGTTGCTAATGCATGGTTGAGAGCGAATATCTGAAATTAAATATGTAATGTTAAACAAAATAACTGACTTTGATGCTGTTTACGTAAATATAAACTATTTTGATTGAAAACATTTTTACGATGTAATATGGCTCGTTTCTTGTTTAAAATATTTCAAAAGGCGTATAGCATCCGGATGTTTTACGCGCTAATGAAAGTAATAACTCGTTTGAACGAACCGTCTTCATATATTTTTGACATATCAAAAAACGTCGTTATTCATACATGCATTTAGATAGATGAAACATTGTAGAAATCGGAGAATTCACTTAGCAACAATCATTAGACTTGTATTAATTACTATATCATAAATAAGCAATAATAAATTCTATTTAACTGCGGACATATCCCGAATCCTGCAAGGAAGGCTAAAAACTAGTGATAACTCATACTTCGAACTCGTACACATAAATAAGTTGTAACAAGCGTATAAAAATTTCGACGTAGCTTGATGAGAACGTATGGCTTAGTGTTTAGAGCGCCTGGTCGGTTTCTAGGAGGCGCAGGTTAGAGTCCCGCTACGTTCAATTTTTTTTACATTTTCTAAATAAGTATTAATGATAACTCTCCACGTCTCCAATCCCAACTTCTGACGGCGGCGGAATCCAATACACATTGACTTAACTAAACAGACCAATCAAAAATTTATAACATCGAGTTTATAACTTTAAGTATCTATTTATTTATATTATTTTATGACGCAAAAGACTTAAATTATTTTTCGGTATTTTTAATATAATTAAAATCAGAAAAAAATATACACTACTTCATACTTCTGTACTGAAGACTTTTAAATGATTGTTCACTCTAAATCACGATTCACTGTATTGTTAAAACTGAATTATTTCTGTACTTTTATAATATTAAATATTTTCCAACAACAACAATTTAGCAAAAATGGTGGTCTTGTATAAACGATAATATACAAAAGAGTAAATCACAAGTGCTCAGATAATAATATACTACTGAAGTAGCAAATGAACAATTGAAATTGAAGTTTGGAAATAATAACAATTCCATATATAATAATAAATTGAATACTAATAATTAAAAGAAAGAAAAAAGATTACAGGATTTTTTATTTTACGCATTTACCGTTTTTAGATAAACTTTATAACTTATCACTCCACTCTCTGTAAGATAAAGTTCTAGTATTTGATAGAAGTGTAGAAAGAACAAAATGCAAGATCAGTGTACTTTCGCCACTCAACACGCAATGCCTCCAGACTTTGACGGAAAGTGGGGAATGGAGTGTCTTCACTCACTACGTCACTAGCTTCCCTCTGCCTACCCTGCTGAGTGCGGGAGACAGCGTGAAGCTAATTTTTCTTTTCTAATTTTTAAAACAAGTGAATGAAGTGCTATATTTATATAAGTGTGTTGTGAAGTCCACATGGAAGATACAAGCTTTTTATTTAGCTTCACGCTGTAATTCGCACATAGCAGGATAGGCAGAGGATAGTATCTGGAAATATAGCTTTAGGCCAACAGCATCGAACCCACAACCGTTGCGTTTACAGTCGCACGTTTGTGCCCCTGCAAAACGAAAGCCTCAAAATATAAATAGCATTTTTTGAGATAAAACGTAAATAAAGCCAGAAAACCAACCTGTTGTTGTATACTAGATCTTCTGCTAGTACTTCTTATGCCGGAGTCCTTGCGACTGTTGACGGAGGGACAGAGGCTGATGACGTCGTCGTGGGGGCGCGGCGACGGCAGCGGGAGGTTCAACTTGCGATCCTTCGGCCGAATTAGCTCTTGGGTGGTTAGTGTTGAACTACGAGCCCTACACACTGGCACCTGTGGCAAGATGATCAAATTTTGTAGCTTCACACTTTTTCCCACATAGCAAGGTAGGCAAACAAAACCTATTATTAAGATCTGTTCTCTCAGATGTAGATAAATATACAATATTAATTATTCAATACTACTTTAATATATGATAAATAGAAATAGAAAATAGAAAAATATATATAATAATAGAAGTGTAAATTCGTAAAAAAAATAATTTAATAAAAACAAAAAAATCAAGAAGTTTAATTTCACTTATCATTGATATTTGTATTACATTATATCTGTAAATTTTTTACGCGCGTATAGCAAAATAAGCTAAAAGAACCTAGTATCAAGATGCTACAATCTTCACTTTCCGCCCCAACTTGGATAGACATTCCATATTAAGTGACAGAAGCGAAACTAAACGCTGCGCTTATGTTGCCAGAACGGAGAAATGAGAATAATTCATTCACTCGAATGGGGATCGAACCCATAACCATTTTGTTTAAAGTCAAGTACTATCACAAATCGCCAATATGACCTAAATTATTATTTGTAGCGTATTTTTAAAGTATAGTGCTTTTTAAATGTAGACATCGACTGCGTATGTTATGATTTATAACAAAAATAAATAACTGTGTAGACGTAAACAGGTTATGAAGATTAGAGATTGATCTACGAGCACTTGGTGAGAGATCCGATATCGGCATTACTGAGCGTTAATATTAGAATTTGCTGGTGTTTCGCAACATATTGAAACTACTATGAAATACAATTTCAACAAAATTTTTTATTTAAAATGATCTACGTACCTTGTTCTTGTGCTTGTACTAATAACTGCATTGTGTTTAATACTAACCTCTATATTCGGCCTGCCATACTGAGATCTATAGCTGCTACTTCTAGCGAAAGGCGACATATTACTTCTAGATTGACTCAAATACGAGCGAATATCAATGATCTCTCTCTCAAAAGACACCATTTCTTGATTATTAGGAATATTTAGCTTACTACTACTTTGTAGAGGCCTGGACTTATTATCCTGAGATTCTATCACTATAGGCACTTGGTGGTAGCCGTTGTTCGATTGAACGGCATTCTCGCCTCGTTCCACAAAATGTATAGTTTTGTCGCTTAACTCTCGTTTTTTAATTTCATGTAAAGGTGTGTCCGAGTGCTTCCTTAAGAATTTAGGAACTTTCCAGTTTTTTAATCTGTTAGTGTATTTACCGCAGCTACCTGGAATGCAAGTAGTTCACCTTGTACAGTATATTTAACATCAAATAACATAAAATAAAGTATTTTCTTCTTAACGTGGTCATATTTTATCTATAGGTTTATAAAACGATAGCCTGATTTTAATATGTTTAGCACAAATTCCTACATAATTTTTAATATATACAAAAGCTACTTCATACCGTGTCACGAGGAGTTCACGCGATCAACACTATGGGCCATAATTTTTTTATATTATAGCTTTTTGTATATTAATGAGTGAGTTTTTGTATATTAATGATATGTATCTTTTAATGATAAAATTATGTATTTTA
The DNA here is from genome assembly GCA_018230605.1 of Heliconius congener. Classification (NCBI taxonomy): domain Eukaryota; kingdom Metazoa; phylum Arthropoda; class Insecta; order Lepidoptera; family Nymphalidae; genus Heliconius; species Heliconius congener. The sequence goes on along the minus strand of DWAO01002625.1, from coordinate 7,172 downwards.
CACACATAAATTGATATCTTTCTTCTAAAAGAGTAATTATTTATTTTGACATGTAGATACATATTTTAAGAAGAAGACTAAAAGCTAGTGATATCAATTTGCTCTCCGTTCTTCGAAAAAAAAAACTTCTTCAATTTCAACCGGATCCCATAATCAGAACCTAGCCAAACATTCATCAAACTACCCTAATAAGTAGAAATGTATTCTTTTCAATAAAGAAGAAATATTCAAATCGGCTGGCGGGATATTGAGTTATTCATCCATTTGTCACGCACACACATAATACAAATTTGAGACTTACGTGATTTTTTCATGGATACCATTGTCAGAAATGGACCAAATTAATATGGGACCACACGGGAAGGACTACCTTTCAGGTGAAAAAAGAATTATCAAAATCCGTTCACCCAGTTAAAAATTCTGAGATAACAAACAAAAAAAAAATTCGAATTTATAACATCCTCCTTTTAGAGAAGTCACTTATAAAAGTAACATGGTGGGTGACCTAACGAATAGCAAAAAAAATCTGTATTCTTAATAATAAAAGAGCATGGCACAGCAGCATACAAAAAAGCAGACGATAAAGACTTAAAATCCAAATAGACGTGAATAGTTCACGTATTACATTATATACGAAATTTATAGGTGTAAATTACATTACGACACGTCATTAGAAAATAGCCATTATATGTATAATATATTAAAAGAATTGTCGCTGCCATCAAAACTACTTCTTGTTTATCTTATTCGTCATAACTTCATAAGTTATGAGTGGACAGATATTGTTTGAACAAATTGTTTATCGAACAATCACTTAGCACGCAAGTGTTGTTGGAACTATAATGAATATGAATAATTTAGTTTAATTACGAATCATTTTGACGCACCACTAATAGAGATGTGTGGAACATACACTTTGGAACAGATTTCGATACGTTATTTTAAACAATATGATAATAATGTAAATGACGAAATAGCGGCGTAACTGCGAAGTTTCTATTTGCACACGCGATGGTTGTGGATTCGACTCACAGTCCAGGAAATATATTTAAAAAAATATATAATTTTTAAATTTTCAAAATACTAGAAAAAGATTGTTAGTGGGGGTTTGGTTGGACAAAGTGGGACTATAGATTTAAACATTCAATGTACCAGTTTCTATAATGAACGGAAACGGAAAACGTGTACAATTTCTTAATCTCCTTCGATAAGTTATGTAATATTTGTTACATATTTACAGTGTTATTACCTAAATCAAAATTTAAAAAAAAACTATTTGAGGTGTTGGATTGAGTTATGACATGAAAAAAAAATCACAAACGAAAAAAAATATCTATATAAATGGTTATATCTATAATAAAATACATTTTTATCATATATATATTTGTATGTATAATAGGATATCGTTACAACCAGTATCAACACTTATAAATAAAAATCACGATATTTTTATCTTAGCCTAATGGAACATTGAATCTTTATCGTTTCTTCTTAGAACAAGATAACATAAAACAGCTGGAAAACAATAAGAACTTTATAGTTCACGGTCATTGCTATCATTTAAGATGGTTGTTTAATAGTAAACATAAATTGGTAATTTCCTATTTACGTATATATATCTACCATATCACAGATTGTGAATCAAATATAAAACACGAGCACCACTTTGTAAGACATAAATTATATTTATGGTAAATATAACAAGAGTAAGTCTGGATTTTTTTATTAATAGTGTGTAGGTGTGACCTTAACAATATTATAAAAAATAAACTTCAAAAGCACTTATTGCGTTATATTTCTTATTTTAAAGCATTTATATTGCCGTGATGCTTTGGGAGCATCACCTTCGAGTAATTAAGAGCCATATCTTATCTGTGAGTAGTGTCTTGTACTGATAACTAGGACGTTTAATAAATAAAACTGTAGCTTAGTCTATATTATGAACAATTAATTTATGACGACAAAAACTAGTAGTTTTATCCGCTCTAGCGATATATTATACCCTCAAATATGCACGAATTGACGATAAATAATTAGAACTAATTATTTATCGTCAATTCTTGCATATTATTTATTTATATTTTTAATATTTATATACAAGTATATTTGGTCATATTTAAATGCAATATCATAGTAATTCTTTGCCACAAATATTACTAGATTCTACTAAGTTTATTTAATTGATATTAATTAATTTATTAACACGATTAAACGATCATCAGCGATATTTTAAATTAAAATAAAATAAATATAAATAATAAATATGTTGGATTTTTTTGGCTTCACGCTGTATCTCGTGCATAGCGGAGTAAGAAACTGAGAACCTACCATTACAACTCATGGCGAATGGCGAAATTCAACGCCACGGTTTGCCTCGTTATCAAAGCCAGGAAACGAAAATAATAAATCAAATAATAATAAAAAAACAAAACTGAGAGTAATCTGAATCCAAGATCGTCCTCTGACTATGTAGATATGTATATGATATGTATTTAGGTTTAAAACAAAAACTTACCTACTGACGTCGGGCTCTTAGAGGAATTGTCACTCCTTTCTGGGAAGCCCTTCTTTTCGTCAATTTCTGTATCTGAATCCAATATGCTCGGCAAAGAGCTAGCTTTGTTACGAAAATTAAAAGGGCTCGGGGATAGGTAATTGTTCGTATTTTTATGATCCTTCTTATTACGTTTTTCATCTGTTTCGCTATGTTTGACCGGTGCAGTTGAATGATTGAACGATAAAACGGACTGAGGAGACACTGCGGGGGATATAATGAGCCGGAGACTGACTGGGTTGGTGGGAGTGACACATTTCTCGTGGTCGTATGGAGAACTCATTTGTCGACTTTCAATGAAGTAGGTTTTATGACCTAAACATTTAAGGGCACATTAGTAAAAGGTACCTAAATACCAGCATGCGAGTGTAATTGGTATTCACCTACCGAAAACTTCATCACCCTCCTCTAGCACATAAGAGCCGCCAAGAAATTTACTAGTCTCTTCAGAAATGTGAACGCGTCCAGGTTTTCCCGTGGATTCCATTTTGTTGGCAAATGTCACATCGTTACTCCAAACGTCGAATTTGAATCTTCGTGTACCGACAATGCCACACAGCACTGTTCCCGTATGTACACCCACTCTCATGTTTACGCCTTCGTTACGTTCCCTATCGAAGTCCTGTATTGCATCAATCATACCTAAAATATTTACTTCATGTAAATTAATTTCATATTCAAATGTTTGTTTGTTTATATATATTATTATTACTTATTTTTATAGGTATAATTAAACTTTTTAGAGAACTTTTGGCTTGAACAGCAAACGCTAGAAATTAAATGAAGCCTTTTTCGTATTCACTTTCGCACAAAATTAAGATTGCTAATTGTGATAACAATCAAAAGGAGCAATGTTGTATTTAAAGTTTTAAATATTTACATCTTATAAGAGAGGTCACGTTTAGCATTTGATAGCTAAGCTTACAATGATGATAAAATAAAAAATATTATACAAATATATTTCCAAAAGTATATACAAATATATTTCCAAAAGTATATACAAATATATTTCCAAAAGTGCTTACCGAGGCCCATTTCCACGCAGCACGTTGCATGGTCGGGTCTGGGTTCCGGACAACCGGACACACAATAGTAGCAATCTCCTAAAGTAGATATTTTCTCGCAACCATGCACCAAACACAATTCATCAAATTTTTCAAACAAATCATTCAATATATTTACTAATTCCTCAGCACCTTTGTTACTAGACATTCGTGTAAAACCAACGATATCAGCAAAAAGAATGCTAACATTATCCATCGAGCTCATATTAAAAGGTCTAAATAATGATTTTATGTCTGACGCCCCAGGGTTTGAAGTACGCGGATTTAAAGGATCGTGAGTTTTGAAACTGGTTTCCGTTTCTAAAATTTGTTCTTCCATTAACCAACTGGCGAGTTTCGGCGGCATCACAGAATGTATCATTTTTTCCTTTAATTGCTTTTCCATTTCCAGTTGCCTCCTCACTAGCAGGCTCTGACCTACTTTCATAAACGTGCCCCGCATTCTGACAAATGTCATTAAATAAATATGTACACCAATAATGTGCACGCATAATTGGAGCAAAACTCTCACAAACATTCCTGGGAATTGCCAATCTTGTTCAGATAAGTGCAAAATAATGTTCAACACTTCAAACACCATTGAGTACAAGATTCCAATGACAACACATACAAACAAAGGTAGTGGCGTCAGAGTATAAATAATCAATAGAATTTCAATACACATAGTAAAATGTCCTGATTGACTAATATCAGCTGCTTGAGAAAAATCATCTTCAAGCTGTGTGGTCAATGTTACTAGAGAAAGGCTTAGGGTACACAGAGCGAGTGCCATAATTAAAGATAGCTTGGAGGTGTATACTTTGTAAACATTTGTAAAGGTAACAAATAGCATCACACTTGTTATAAGGAGGACACCGGCAAATATAGAACACAGAAACTGCCATTTAACAGTAACACTATTTAAGCCAAGAACCACAAAGTAGATAAACCACGATATAGAAAATATCAAAATGTACAAAAGTGCAAATCTGAAAAGAAAATAACGACACTTAATACATTAAGAAAAATAAAAAAAGTGTGTATATTATAGCTATTTAAACAAATGAAACGGTAGCAAGCCAAAAATAAAACATACAAGTACACTCAAACAAAATAAGGCCCACTTTGAGTTATTACATAAAAACTGGTAATTTAATAGCATTACTAAATATTAATTGAGAAGCTTAGCATGATTATGTAATATATTTTTGCATTCTGTTTCTTATTGTCTATATTCCAATATAGCTAAACAATACTTTAGTATATTTTTGTATTATGAATGCCCAGCAACAACTATGATTGCTAACAATACACCTTATTTATTTATAATAACTACACCATATTACAGAGTGGATTTTATTTTATTTTTACTGCCACAAATGTATTTGTTTGATCTTACCTGAATCTTAATCTTATCTGTCTAAAAGAGCTACTTCTATATTGTCCTTCCAAAATTTTAGAATCAAATCGTGGATTCCACCAGGTACCAGGGGCAGCTCTTTCAAATGCAATTGGTATTGCGAAGCCACAACAATTAGTTGTTTTGTTATTATGTGCCAAGTATGCCTGTACATGTGGTGCCAAACGAATTTGGGCATCTTCTCCTTCAGAGCAATCAGCGTCATGTTTGATGTCAAACTGTTCAGACTCATCATTACAAGCAACACATCCACCTTGGGCACTCATTGTTTTTTTATTTGCTGTATGATATTACATTCCATTTTTGCTTTAACAGACACTAAATTACCTTACTTTGTGTTTATTCTACAAAGAGAATGAATGGTGCAATTAAATAAAAAATATTGTTACCTGGATATACCTAAAGAACTATTTATAGGTAACGGGTAAACCATAGCAGAAAAAATCTATCTTTACTTGAACATTTACTGCACTATATGCACAATTTTTTTTTAACTTGTATGTATCCTGCATATAGCAGGGTAGACAAAGAAAATCTAGTGTAAAGACATTTATTATCCTACTTTCTGCCTAATTTTCAATACATTCAAGACCTCAATACCATGTTTTCTTTTTTATTATATGATCTGAGAGAAAAGGAAACTCATTCATATTAAGAGTGAAAATTCTTGTTATTGGATCCTATACAATAAGAAACAAACAAACAAGATGTATGTATATGAAGTATTTTGAATTGGTCATTTAAATATTTGTTGTACAAAAAATATACCATGACAATCTATAATCTATAATATATATAAATATGTGTAAAAAAATTAAAAAAAAAAGAATCTTAACTGATACTTTGTAAATATTAAATTACTTTTTGCTTAATTAAAACATGAATACTGCTATAATGATTACAATTTTTCAAGTAATACGATAATTAAACATTTATTTTGTAATTTGTTTGTTCTTTAACTTGTACTTAAAGTAATATTAATAAAGTTGAAGAAATAAAAATATAATAATTAAATAAAATATAAATAATATTTTTATTTTTGTCACACATTAAACAAATATGCTATGTAACATTATAATGTACTACTCTATTTTTATGAATTTCAATTTTATGCAATAATTGTCTAGTGAATAAAATTGTATAAAAGGTCTGTTTTATAATTACACACTTACCATTTTCAGACCAAGGTTATATTTTCTTAACTTTGACCACTAGCACTGGTTAGTTTATAATAGTACACGATTGATACACGGTAAAATAAAAAAAATCATTATAATTTCTGTGATTTCATTGCAAATTTAACTACGAAGCTGTTTGTCGTTTGCAAACCTTTGCCTACTTTATCAACTACTTTGATATGACAGAAAAGCAAAGTGCAGGCACATTAGATTGCCCAATACATGTTACAAAATTTCCTTACAGTTGCAATCACTATATTTTTTTAATAATTTATATAGTAGAATGAATTTTGTTTGTGTTTGCAAAAACTAAATAAAAATTAAAAATTTTAGAAAATATAATATTTTTCATTAGCTTAAAAAAATAATGAAAAAAAAACGATTATTCCGTTTAAAATATTAGAATCAGCAATGTATTTCAATCAAATTTTGTATAGTATAGTACGTATGGTATACTAATTATAATTACTATATACAAAATGAAGACTTTAAGGAAAACATAAATTGTCATATGGCAATAAAGTAAAAATTAAACATTTTGAGGCCGTCGTGGCGAAAGGGTTTGACTGTAACGTGAGTATTGTGGGTTCGATCAATTCAAATCGATCAAAAAATAAAAATATTAACTATTTATTAATATTTTTATTTCATTGCTCTCGCACCAAGGCAAAAGCCTGGCGTTGAGTTCTTCAACTCAACACGCAATACTGGGAAAAACTCGAAAAACTCCGCCGATTCTTAATGACAATAGGTTGCCTCTACCTATCCTGCTATGTACATTTTTTTTTAATGTTTTTCATTACCTGTTGTAAAAAGTTTTTATATAATAATAACAAAATACTGACTGTTGTTCCTACAATAGTGATGATATATTTTAAAACAATATATTTAAATTATTAATGTTCATATCAATAACTGTAAGATTAATAAGTTCTTTGATTTTCACGATTATTACACATTATAAATGAAACTATTTT
>DWAO01002624.1:0-15597 GCA_018230605.1 Heliconius congener | reverse complement strand
CGCCGCGCTTTGCCTCGACACCAGAGCGACGAAATGAAAATATAAATGTAAGTAAATGTTTTATCTCCTCGAGTGGGGATAGAAACCGTATCTAGTCGTTTCTACAGTCTCACTCTGTGCCCCTGCGCTACGACTGGCTTCAAGGTAATATGTTGTCTTATATTATAATTTATAGACATAATAAAAAAAAAACATTTTGTATAGAAATTTTGTTTTATAATAAAGCATTATTGACTAGAAGTCTACTCAATGCTTAGAACATGTCTGAATAAAGGAAATATTTTCTTTTGTTTCTACGAAAAACCAGGTCAATGGGTGCCGTCTACTTAAAATATTTTCACAGCACAGTGTGTAAGCCTTTTCTTTACACCTTACAAAATCCTATATATATTCTATTTAAACACAAGATATAGTGGATTTTATTGTGGCATACAGGCACGGCGCTTTATTGTAAACGCGACGGTTGAGGGTTTGATTCCCACTTGAGGGAATAAAATATTTAATATTTACGTTTCTTCACGCAGGTAAAAACACAAAGCGCGACTTTGAGTCCCACAGAATAGAACAAATACAGAGCGTTTGTAACACTATGTTCCCTGTGTATACCTAGCATATATACTTTATATGGAGAACAGCATGAAGCTTTTTTTCTGTATTATAATTATAATTAAACTTGAGTGATAAAATGTACATTAGCGTGTTAATTATATAAACACAAATACCTATCTGAACATAACTTAACATAACTTATAAATTTTCGACAATCTTGTTATATGAATATTCTATTATCCGCTTTCCGCATAAATTGATTACGAAGTGGTTATCAAAAATGATTACCGCAATTTATGTATTAAATTTTAATATTAAATATTATCCTTCATACAGGCCAGTCGTGGCGCAGGAGCAGAAGCATAAGACTGTAAACGAAATAGGTTATAGGTTCGATCCCCACTGTAAGAAATCACATATTTAATTTTCATTTCCTCGCTTTAGTAATGAAAAACACGGCGTTGAGTTCCGCCACTCAACATGCATTGTCTCCAGAATTCAGCAGAAAAATATTTTCGTCGGCGAAACTGGAATTGATACTAGAAAAGAAAGCGTAATAGCTGTTTGATTTTATTATTTTTTAGGTTTGTCTTCCAATAACCGCACATTAGAAACAACTTGTTATATTATATACCTATAGTAAAATGCAGGATTTCCACGACCTTTAACGTGGTGGAAATGGTGCAATGCGGCCGAATGGGAATCACGCTAAGCGTGTCTTTGTACTGCAATCTTAAACCTTTGCCTAACCTTGAAGTGTCAAGTTGTAACGGCATTATGCGAACGGTTACGTATTAATTGTGTTAGTTTTTCACCATTTTTTTTTTGTTCCTGCATTCTTTAATTGATATAATATTGTTTTCGTTAAAAATGTTGTGTTTTTGATATATATTTGTACTAAATATTTAGTTTTATATTTTTTGTTCCACTTCACGCTTTTATTCGCTCTAGAGGGGAATCTATCTATTAAGACATTCCCCATTTGTTTAAAAAACCACTTTATTTTTTGATGGATAATGCTTGTCTTAAGTCTTTCTCAGTGCCTACGCGGCTTGTGGTTTTAAATATTTTAAATAAATATTTATACTATAAAAAGTATTTATATATTTTAAAAAAATACAAATTTTTATTCCTAAAATATTAAAAAAATATATGTTTTAGAAATATTATTTCTAATAAACCATGCAAAAATTGTATTAAAAACTGGTCAAAGCTAGCAGCTATGCTATATTTGTTTTATAGAAAATTCAGAGAAACTATAATTTAAAAAGTTTGACTTTTTGTTGGTATTATTTATATTTTAGGTTTAATTTTTTGTTGTCACTTTAGGCTTAATTTTTTTTACGCGTATCGAACCTATAAAGAAACATTTTCATAATCAATACGTATCTTACGTAGACGAATAAAAAATACCTAACAGACACAAATATAATATTATAAAATATAATAATTCATTCAGATAAAAACTATGATGATATATCGATACTAATAACAAATAACTCTGTTTAAATGGAATAATAAATAATATGATGAAAACTACATAGAAAATTACTGTTTATAAAAAACTACATGTTGAACAACTACATGTGAGTGCTAATTACATAAATACAATAAATCTTACATCCGAATGATTCCCGATATCCTAATGTCATTTGCACAATAAAGAAAAGAAAAAATAAAACTTAGAAAATGTATGATTTATTAAATAATCATTAACATTTATAAGCGTAATATAAATAAAAATATAAAATCAATATTATTTGACATAAGTTCAAAGATTGAGTTGATATTGAAAGAAAACATAAAATCAATCAAGAGGAATCAAGTCAAATCAACAATCAAAATGCGGTAAAAATATGTATTTACCGAACATGCTGACGGTGCTGAATGCGCTCCACAAGTGCCTCCAGCTGTTGCTGCAGCTAAAGCACTGCTTCCTGGCACCTATAAATTTCAATAAATATGAATTTTCTTTATTTTAAGAGATTAATTTATTAAATTTATATTTTAATTTATTTAGAATCTTTTAGTGATATTTAGTCCAAGGCTATCCATAAAATAAAAAAGTTGCTATAATTTTATGATTATGATGCACAATTTGTGTTTCTTATTACTTTATAATATAAAGCACGTTTCACACAATGCTTTTAGTATAGCGTTATAACGATTTCAAATTTAGTTTTATTAAAAAAAATTTTTTATATACAAAAAAAAAATCTTGAGCCGATAACATGTCTTTTTTAACATATGATGAAGAAGAATATGCATGCTCTCGCATGTTAGTAAATATTATATAAATATATTTATAGCTGATAATATATGAACGACGAAAATTAATAAAGTTAAAATAGCTCTACGATATATAATTGTTATCCAATGTTATTTTCAAGCGTTATTTTCAATTTTCAGTTATATTTTTGCAATTTTTAGTTAATATGTTACTGAAATCTAGCGTACGTGTACAGTTAGGTAAATTTATAACACACCATGAGTCCTACGGCGTCGAATTGGAAGGATGCACATCAACCTGTCAAAGTTTTATTGACAAATGGAATGTATAAGTTATCTACAACTAACAATATGATTAGCTTAAAATGTAACAAAAATACAAAAATTTAACAACATAAAATCTAAAAACGCATTTATTTATATGTATTATCTTGTATAAGAGCAGTAAATTAACTATGTTTAAAGGATAATATATATTACAAATATATCTGAAGAATAAATTTGGATCAAAGATGATCAATTGTTATTGTAGTAAAACATTCCAATATAACATGAACCAGAGTTACTTAACTAGTAAATAGTACCGAAATGTATAAAGTTCCTCATAGTAATAGTTTAATCGATTTTCAACAATTCTCTATTCATTAAAATAGTAGAAAATTTATTTATATAGGATACATAATATAATTATAATAAATTTATTTCAAGGCTATTGTGAAGTATTTTTTTTCTCTCTAATATTATGTAACATTCCACTATATTGTCACAAGCACGTAGTCTCCCTAATACATTTTAGTTGGTTTGGTAACTAGTTAGACCATCTTGTATACAATGAGACAGTAATTGTAAAATTTAACTAAAAAAAATAAATAAAAGTAGCTATTATAATATAAGTATTTAATATATTGTATGTCTTTATATTACCTTTAACTGTTCTTGCTTGTAATCTGGCTGGTAAGGCAGCAACATTCGTATTTTGCCCCATCTGTTGAAGAACAGAGCTATCGCGCCGATCCACACGATCAGTACTAAAACCACGATGCCGATCTCCACACCACGTATCTAAGGAAAGAAAAAAATAATAATATAAGAATAATAATTTACATAAAAAAAATGTTTAACATTGTTTTATATATTTATATGCAAGGAAAGCAAATATAACTAGTTGTTATAGTCTCTCTTTATTTTAAATGGTCCTCCCCAAAACATTGCGTGTGTAATTGTTGAAATTCAACGCCGCAATTTATCTTACTGTGCCAAAAAATACCTTATTAATTTAAAAATATATATATAATTATCCATTCCTAAATGGAGAAAAGTTTTTTCCTGAACAAGTATTACCTGTAGATGCTAGCATTTAAATTTTATAATTCTCGAATTACGCGTTTTTTGCTATATAAACGAAAAAGACAGACGAACAAAAAAGTGATCCTATGAGGGTTCCTTTTTACCGTAAAAGGAACGGGACTCTAAAAATATATATCTTCACAAGGTTCTCACCTTCAAAGTGTATCCTGTATAAACATTTTGGGCTAAGTGGCGGACATCAACGCTATATGCTCTTACTAAAGAAACGGAAAAAAAAGAAACATAATAATTTGCAGTTATTCATCATCGCATTTACAGTCAGTTAGATCAAAAGAGGATAGTACTTACCTATATAGGTACAGGAATCTACATTGGTTATTAAAATCATTTATAAATAAACTTGGAAATACATCTAATTATGGAGGCCACCGGACACACAACCCGAGATGTTTTGTTTTTCATGAAAATATTCACAGAAGACTCCGCGTTGCGCTCCCAGCGTATCCGCTAGTACATAGGGAATTCTAAGTAAAAATGTATGAAAAAAGCTTATTTTTAAGTAAATACTTTTATTTATTACACCAAAAGGTTCCCTAATAAATCAAGTAATAATAGGATATGGAAATACATTCGGAAAGGAAAACACGAACGCGCGTTACTTTACGATGACAAGCGCGATACGCAATGACGCAGTAACATTAGTCGTGCTATAAATACACTCCAATTAATTTATATGTATGTATTTGTATGAATAATAAATATCTTCAATATCTATCTATATATATACTAATATTATAAAGTTGAAGAGTTTGTTTGGTTGACGCGTTAATCTCGGGAACTATTGAATCGAATAAAAAAATTAGTAGTCCATTTATAAAGAAACCTAAGCCCTATGGTCCTCGTGATATATTGTTACATCAAATTAATCGTTCATATGAAATCCATTGCACTTGTAGTCAATTTTTTCTATTATATTTATTTTCATTCACCATAGTAAGAGCGTACAGCGTTGATTTCCGCCATTTAACACTAATTCTGTATGCAGGATTCACTGTAAAGCTGAGAAATGAGTGAAGATATATATTTTTAGGGTTCTGTTCCTTTTAAGGGAAAAAGGAACCGTTATAGGACCACTTTGTTTTTCGTCTGTATGTCTGTCTGTCTGTATATCTGTCTGTCTGTATATCTAGATCTATGTACAATAAGCACTACGTACTTAGAAATTATAATTTATAAAATACAAAATAAATTATGTTGAGCAAAGTAAAAGAACATGTAAATTTTAATATTCAGTGAATTGTATACTTTCAAAGAAACGTTGTTGCGTAAAAAGAATAATTTCAGAAGCGAAAGTTAAATAGTAAATCTAAAATATTCACCCTCTCACAATATACTTATATCTCGTACTCTCATACTCGTAACCGTTGAAATCAAAGGAAAATAATACGTCGAAAGTTCAACGACAAGCATTTTTATATACATTTTGATGTGATGTTATATTTAAATTGTTTTTACTGCTTCATTCTAATAAGCAAAGGGCGGCGTTGAATTACGCCACTTAAAACGCAAGTTTCCTAAATCGGGCACTCAGTTTCTTGACATTTTTGATTATCTCTACATTTTCATGATCACGATGAAGTATGATATTTTTAAATTTAGTTCACCCTCTTTTTAATCAAAATTTAAAAAAAACTGTATGAATATTTTTTTATTTTGATTAAAAAAGAGATTTCTTCACGAACAAACTTTGAGGTAACGTTTATTTTTAAGAAAACTTGGAAATATTATGCAAATTACGGGAACAAAAAATATTTTTAAACGCAGCTGAACAACATATATAAGAGCTATGTTAAAGGTAACTGAGGCATTAGCCGAAAACAGAATGGAGAACAGGTTTTCTCTGACAATCGCGTTATATGTTGGATAAGGCAAAGATAATAAATAATTATAGTATTTATTTATCCTAAAATATTTAAATACTTAATTTATATATATTTTTTACTTCAAGCTGTATCCCGCACATAGCAAGGTAGAGGGTCTGAGAGTCTGCTAACCTACTGCTAAAACTAAGATAAGATTCCATTCTCATTACGATGCTTCCATTCGCCACCTACTACCGAATTCTGGAGGCATTGATAGTCTCAACGCCCTGCTTTGCCTGGCTACCAGAGCGAGGAAATGAAAATATTAAATATTTCATTCCCCCGTGTTTACACTCGCACGTTGGTGGCGCTACGCCACGAGGCCTCGATTTATTTAAATTAAAAATAACGAAATAAAAATTGAGCCCAGTCGAAGCGCAGGGACACCAAGTGTAACTGTAAAATCAATTGGTTGTAGGTTCGATCCCCACTCGAGGAATTGAAATATTTATTTACCTACATTTATATTTTCATTTCTTCACTCTGGCGTCGACGAAACGCGCAGCGTTGAGTTCCGCCACTTAACACGCAATGCCCCCAGAACTCGGCGGATAGTGGGGAACGGAGTGTCTTATCACTAGATTCCCTCTGCCTACTGCTGTGTGCGGGATATAGCGTGAAGCTGAGTTAATTTAATTTTGATTTTTAAAATAAAAGTAAAACCGTAATAATTAACTATTTCCTAAGTTGATAGCTTAGTCAACTTACCGTTGGAAATGTCGGTGAAGGATCGGGTGGCGAGACGGAGGAACGGGGCGTCCCCGGCCCCCCGTCCTGTTGGGGCGACGTCCGCGGCGGCTCTGTAGAAACATGATTCTGGTATAATAATTGATAAATATGACCAGTGAATTGTATATTATCAAAGTAATTAATATATACTGAATTACGTCTATATTATTTTTATTTCTCATTCTAGTAAGATAAAATAAGTGAGGAATCAGACAAAGTTTGTGATAATTTTTCTCTTGCTTGATATATTTTTTACAATATGAGTACATTTTACAATACGATTTATATAAACATTTGAAATATAAGGGGATTTTTTTATTTGCTACTTAAAAGTTACTTAGACTAAGGATCGAATACACAACCGTATCGTATTTACAGTCGGAAGCTGTTTCATTGCATCAAAAAGACTATTTTATTCATTTATTTAAAATTAAAAACATTGCATCTCACAGCTACAGTCGCTTGTAAGATACCTATTGTATATTACATTTTTTTAGTTTTATGTTGGATCTCGCACTTTGTAAGGTAGGCAGAGGAAACCTGAGCACCTAGTGTTAAGATTCTCCGTTCCCATTAAGACGTTTCCGTTCCCTACTTTCTGCCAAATTCTGGAGGAAATGAAAATATTTAATTCTCTCAAGTGGGAATCGAATCCACAACCTATTACGTAACAGTCGCTTTGTCTTCTCGACAGGCCTCTATTATGTTGCTTAATAATATATATAGGTTTCAATACCCTTTGTAGTTTAAGAACTGGCATGACAGGTCGATAAGATTTGCGATAAGCTTTGTGATTTAACTGCGTCTTAAATGTAGTAAATGTGCTCTTAGGTATATATATTTGTAGAATTAAGATAGCAATTAGATTTCGTTAAGAATTTTTTTTAGTAAAATATTGTAATTTTAGTTGTAGTGATAATTTTTATGTATAAAAACAGAGGAAATTTGCCAAAATATGCACGAGGATTTAACCTATATGTATACAAATATAATTGTACAAACTATTAAAATAAATAAAAATCTATATGTATACAAATCTAATTGTACAAACTATTAAAAAATTACTGACTATCTAAATATGATAACTAATTTACATATATACAGGTCAAACTCATAACCCGCCTTTTTGCTTCGTCATAGTCGGGCAAAAAGTAATACATAAACATGTGATTACAACAGTCCTAGTTGTATCAAGTCTCGAAATTTCTTTCTAAGAAAAGTCAATTTTCTTTAAGAGAAAAGCCAATTATAAATAGAAATATTTCTATTTTCCATTAATAACAATTATTCTTTAATAACATTAACATATTAACTAAATAACTTATCTTTTTTTATAATCAACTGTAGTAAAAAAAATGAAGTTAATTAATAATTTATTATAATTGTCCTTAAAATTTTCAAAATTATTAACAAGCTTGTTATAAGATACGAAAACTTTTAATTGCTTACAACGTTATTGACTAAACTGTATATATTATTATATTAACAAAAAAAACCAAGTAACTGAAGCCGGTCATGGCGCAGGGGCAAAGTGTGACTGTAAAATCTAATGGTTGTGGGTTCGATCCAGACCTGAGGAGATAAAATATTTATTTAAATTCATATTCCCTTAT
Organism: Heliconius congener; assembly: GCA_018230605.1. Taxonomy (NCBI): domain Eukaryota; kingdom Metazoa; phylum Arthropoda; class Insecta; order Lepidoptera; family Nymphalidae; genus Heliconius; species Heliconius congener. The sequence goes on along the minus strand of DWAO01002624.1, from coordinate 7,247 downwards.
CGTCGCTCTGGTGTCGGGGCAAAACGCGGCGTTGAGTTCCGTCACTCAACACACAATGTCTCTAGAATTCAGCGGAAAGTGGGGTACAGAGATATAAGAACCCTGCTGTGTGTGGGATACAGCGTGAAGCTGATTTTTTTTTTTTAATTTTTTAAAAAGTTTGAAGATTTTTTGTATAGAGAATATTTTCAAAGCTAGTTCACAGGTGGTGGATTACATTTTCACTGAAGGAAATGAAATATTTAATATTTTAGTGACGTTGAGATCCACCATTCCTCACAGAATGTCTCCAGATCATCCGGTTCAAAATGGGGAGAGGAGTATCTTAACACTAGGCTCCAGGGATCGAATCCACAACCAGTCGATTTTACAGTCACACTTAGTGCTACTGTGCCACGACTAACCTCAACTTTTTTAAAGGTTTTCTGTATTGAAAGTAAGATTCAATATTTGGCTAATCGTAACATAGTAACACACGACGGTAGACGTGGGGAGTCCCATAACGAGGTTAGAAGCATAAATGCAGTTCGGATTTGCATACAAAACACATTTGTGGTCAGATTCACTTATTATCCTGCATGTAACGTTAATGAAAATGTGGCTTTGAGACAGTTCAGTTGCAAGCTTCTAAGCAGAATGGTAGTTATTTTTGAATACAGTAGGTTTTTCTGTGGACACCTCTCTTCTTTAAATACTTTTTTTAGTTTTTCTATTAACAGTTATGTTGAAACAAAAGCTTAAAAACACTTTTTTTTATTTCTTTCCACATATAGCAAGGTAGACATAGGAAATCTAGTGTTAAAGACTCCGTTTCCCATTTTCCGATGAGTTTTTCGGTGGAACTCAACGCCGGGTTTTAATACCAGAGAGAAGAAATGAAAATGTTAATAAATAATAATTAATTCCCACGAGTAGAAATCGAACCCGCAATCGTCGCGTTACAGTCACCCTTGGGCCCCTTCGCCATGACGGCCTTATTATTTTGATTAATGTTAAGTAAAAATACGCTTTTTAAGGATTCGATTAACTACATCGATAATAATTATTACAAGTAATAAGTTATGTTTTTGCTCTCCTTTTCGTCATCTTTTTCTGAATATTCTTACTTAAGGTAAGTTACAAATTGTCTAGTAAGAAATCTCAATCTCAGTACGTTCTCTCATATCTATATTGTGTGTTGAGTAGCGAAAGCCAACGTCTATTGAGATCCGGTGCAGAACCAACGTGTCTAAGTCGTCTTGAAACTTAATAAAATAAAACGATTTATTTTTTTACCTTTTATTGTGAATTAATTAATATAGATATACATTAATTTAGACCCATGACATCATCTGACTAAAATATGATTTTAGGTTCAAATATAACAAGGAGAAACAATAATATTTAAAATAAAATTTCTCCGACTGACTATAAAAAAGATGCACATGCCTACAGAATTCTCAAAGTGAGAAAGAAAAGTGTCATATTGCGAAGCCAAGGTTCCCATGCTCCTCCTGCCTATCTTTCAATGTGTGGGATACAGCATGAAACCAATGTGTGCGTGTTAGTGATCTATCATCAGATTTGATTTCGATTCTATCCAAAAAATTTATGAAAATAAAGAAACATTGACAATTTATCCTTAATCCACGACCCACAATCCAAAAGCAGGTTAAAGAAGTATCTATTTATTACCCACTAGATCCGACTATCCAAAGACAGCAAGAAGATAAACGATGCCTTTATCCTCTTTATAAATAGAAAGAAATATAGGACATCCAGGTGACGTTGATTGATTTCAGGAAGCCAGCAAAGCTCGCGAATACATATCTCGCAACTCGAAGCAAAACAACCAAAGCAGCTGTGAAATCTGAAGCTCAAACCAAGATAGCTTGTAAATGTCGACGCCAATTTTAGACGTCGGTGAGCGGTTGTGCACTTTGTAGCGTTTGGATGTATATTATTGATATACATATGTTATTGGATTCGTTCAAACGGAAAATATATAATAAAGTTGTTGAGTCGATTTATAATATTGTTTATTGTAATAATACTAGTAATAATACTAATACAGTAAATGGCAAAGTTTGTGAGAATGGATGTTTGTTCGCTTTCAAGCAAAACCTACTGAACGGATTTAAATGAAACTTTACAGTAATGTAGCTTATAATTCAGAATAATATACAGGCTACAATTTACTTAAATAATTTAGCTTTAATACTGAATGAGTGCTTCAGAAAAAGAAATTTACATAAGCGGATCTTTAATCATCACTAGGAGTCAAACACTGTTCCAATGCTATATCACATTTTAAAATAAAACAAAATTTCGAACATGTAGCAATCTAATTTACTTTCTTTTAAAATATACTTCCACAGAGTTAAGATTCTTTTACCGCGAGCAATATTTTATTCTAAGAAACCAATTTTCCAAGTCAGGCACTTTCAATATAATATCACAACTTTTGCACCATCAATAGAGTTCTTTGGAATCTACCTATAAAGTAAATATAAACGTCGCGATACGTTTTGTTGTTACTGTGCTTATGATTTCGCTATGCAATAAAATATGTTATTTATTCTGTCTCCGTGTACACATATATCATATTATTATAATAGACAAAGATAATTTTACAAAAATTAAGAAATAATTAGATATTCAATAGCTATGTACTCATATGTATAGGGGCATAAGCGTGCGATTGTAAACGCCACAGGTTGTGGGTCCGATTCTCTCTCGAGGAAATAGTTAATATTTTCATTTCTTCGCTTTGTTAAAGATTCAGCGAAAAATGGGTAACAACAAAGACACTTTCTTCATGAGAATAGAGTAAAGAGAGGACAAAGTTCCCAGGTTCCATTTGCCTACGTTCCCATGCAAGGGATACAGCGTGAAGCTAAAAAAAGGCAGCTAGCTACGCCTATTATATGTAAGTACAACCTACCCTATGAATGTACAGTAAATAAATGGCTACCAAATAAATTTATAGTACGACTACACAATTATAATGAAGAAGAGCCTAAATACGACAAAAACTAAACATTTTAAAAGAGCATTACAAAAAAAAAATAAAAAAAACCAAATCACAAAACGCAAAACGTAAAAAAAGATATCTTTGCGGATGAATAGCAAAAAATTAACCTCAGCATTCGTGCGGTTACAGAATAGTGCCAACTTTTGAAGGCCTCGCTTTATGCAGTTTCTTGAAATCTGGGTCGAGATAATCGTACCACATAAAAAGCCATTAGGAAAATGACAGTTCCGAATATTTTTTTTTTGTGTAACGTGTAGAGTGCCTCCGAAAGATCAGTCGGCAAATGAACTATCTGGAGAACGGCCAAGACTGGAGATTTACTCGCTTCAACGAGCTACGGATGCCACGTTCTTGATTGACGTACAATGGTTTTAAGTTGCAGTGCTTAGTTATTGCTGTAATACATTTTATTGTTGACTTTTAATATAGATGTGGAGGAAATATTATATTGTGGTATTTATTATGAAAATGGTTATTTTATATATTTTTTTAATAATTAAATAAAAAATATTCCGCCTTCCACTTTATAAGAATTTATTTTGTATTGATTTGAGTTGTACAATGACGCACTTGTGCACATGCATGACTTATTTTATTATACTAGAAGACGAACGTAATATAAAAAGTGAACGTCCGGACAGGAGGACGCATCATGCTTGAGATTCTACGATGATGATGATGATGATATACGACCACGTAAACTTATCACAAATTTTACAAATGGAATCTATAAACAGTGTGTACTTTGTATGTGTACTTTTTTTTTAAAAATCAGCTTCGCTTTGTATCCCGCACACAGCAGGGTAGGCAGAGGGAATGTAGTGTTAAGACACTTCGTTTGCCACTTTGGAGTGGCGGAATCCAATGTCGCGCTTTGCCTCGACACCAGACCGAAGAAATTAAAACATCAATGTAAATAAATATTTCATTTCCTCGAGTGGGGACCGAACCCACAACCAGTCGATTTTACTGTCACGCTTTATGCTCCTGTACCACGATTGGCCTTTGTGCAACTACAGATTTTATATATTCATTATTTTGTGATATTAAACATTTTGGCATAGAACTGGACATTAAATATTACTTTACCATTATAGGTTTATTAACATGTCATATGCTTATTACAATATAGATAATTAATAAAATATTGATGTCATACAAGGATATATTACAGAATAATTAAAATATGCAAATAAGCTTGTTCAATGTTGCCTTCATTTAGATGTTCAAAGCTGTCACGTAGCCCATATTTACTTCTGTTGCAACTAAATCGGAATTCAAATGCAGTGGTAAATACAAAAATATATATTGTCTATTAAAAGATATGGTTATTACAAGTAGGTGACACTTATTTTATTTTATAAAATCAGCTTCATGCTTTATCCCGCACACAGCAGGGCAGGCAGAGGGAACCTACTGTTAACACCCTCCGTTCCCCACTGTCCGACAAATTCTCGAGGCATGCGTGATGAGTGGCGGAACTCAACGCCACGCTTTTGCCTCGACACCAGAGCGAAGAAATGAAAATATATTTCACTTCCTCGAGTGGGGATCGAGCACAACAACTCGCGTTTGCAGTCACACCTTGTGCCACTGCGCCACCACTGGCAAAATTTATAAAATGCAACATGTTGCATTCAACACAATCAGTCAGTAATTTTATAAATTTTATATTGTTCGAAAAAAAATACATACTGCACTCCTTGTGTATCAACTATAACTACCAAATTTATTATTCGTCCGCCCGCACAATTGTCGTAAAAATTTGTGCCAAAATTCGTAACGAACAAAAAACGAATTTTGCTTGACGAATCAATATAAAGATTATAATATAAATAAATTCACATATAATTGTTAACTTTATTAGACTCTTGATCTTCTAAAATAAGGTTACATTACATTTTAAATGTGCAATGTGAAAAATTATTTAGACTTATTACTGTAAAGTTTCATCTAAATCCGCTCAGTAGTTTTTATATGTTAATGGAAAGCTTATATGAATGGATGTTGTTTATTCATCCACATTAACTTTCACATTTATAATATTAGCTGGATGTATGTTACATACTCGTACATACGAGGCCAGCATGGCGCACGACACCGCGTCTGTTTGAAAAAGGTTGAATGGATTGTTTTTATTTCCTCGCTGTAGTAATAAGACATAGCGCCTTGTTGAGTTACGCCACTCAACATGTAACGTAATTAAGTGTGCTAAGTTTCTACAAAAGATTTTAATTATACAAAGTCCTCTGTTCTAAATCCCTATATAATGCTAAGACACTCCGTTCCAATGACAACACGTCTCTTTCCCATTTCGTCTCGTTCGTTAACAGTGTGAGGAAATTAACTTTTTATAAATTTAATTTTCTTTTAATGGGAATCGATCTCACAACCCGTCCCGTTTACACGCTCGTGCCCTTGCGCTACAGCTAGCCTCATATATTTATTCTTTTTCCGAAAACTAGGTCAAGCATAGAAAATGGCGGAGGAAAGGAATAGCAAACTGATTAAGTTTCATTTAATCAGAAATGGGAGAACTAAATCATTTCAATAATTAATATCCTCCAAGTACAATAAAATTTTTAAATTTTAAAATATTTTAGACGAGGACGATTGATGACATTAGACGAGGCGAATTTGACCATCCGTTCTAACTGGCTACCTCACTAGGTATGAAGCGTGAAGCTTAAAAAACCTGTAAACTAAGTATTAATGAGTAACACGAGGATATCAATTTCCAAGAGTACTTTACCTTCGGGACACTCTTGTATCTACACGCACGGCAAGTCACGCAACAGGTGTGCTATGTTACATTTAATATGTATTTACTCAAACGTGTCGGTTTGACCCATTTTCTTTTATTATTTGTATATATAATATTATGTATAATTTTCATATTGTTTTATGATTTCCTTTTCGTAGAGGCTTTTGGGTAGGTAATTTATTTGAATTTGTCGGGTTTTGTTGTATTCGATTTCAGTTTGTGTGGTTTTAACGAAATAAAAAAGGCATCAAAAATTTTAACGCAGTGCGAGACTGTAACGCGAGGGTTTTGAGGGTTCGATTCCCACTCGAAGAAATGGATTATTATTTAAAAAAAAATCGTACCTAAAAAAGAATTAATTAAATTTATCACATTTACAATCAACTAATTCTCTTATAATTAAACTTATTGAACAGTATGCAGAATTCAATCAAGTTCGCAAGAATAATTAAGTGTTTAACTTCTGTCCTCAGTAAAGCGTATGAACGTAGCGTCGTCGTGACGACTCACAACTTTATATTGGATTAAGAAACAGCAAGTGGAATTTCGTGAATGACGAATGTGAATACGTTGAGTGACGGCGCGAAACATATTTTCAACACTTCATGTAAAATTGAATTAGAGTAAATTGAATTATTTGTAAAATTTCAATATAAGAAGTATTCTTGTGGTAAAATTATGTTTATTACTTTATAAAAAATATTTCAATTATTAATGTTATTAACGTTCTTACAATATATATCTTTATCAATATATCTATTAATCAATAATGTTTGAAAGCTTTATTTTAAAAGCGTTTTTTAGCATATTTTTTGCCTTCCAATTTGCTTTAACCGTACACGTTATACACGTTTTCGAACTCCAGACTCAATCAAAATACAATATTATCTTACAATATTAATAAAAGTATAAACTTCATATTCTTAGTAGGCAACTAGGATATTAAGATTATTGATTTTCGCTGTAAAACATTTTTTAATTATCTGTGTACCTGTCAGTTCGTCAGTTGGGCATCATTTTCATCAAGAATATCTGGAGATATCAAACTGAATGTAAGAATATCATGTTAAGGTCTACAGTATCTTGAAGCACAAAAAAAATATACTAAGTCAAAGCAATCAAAAGGTGCGAGTTTATACTTCCTTTTTGCACATATTATATGAAATTCGCTACATAATCATAACCTATAAGATACTTATCGTCGACCGAGTATCATGCAATTAATATGATAAAACCCTTGGTTGGCGAGATTGAATTATACTTCTAAATTAACTCAATCTGAAGATAAATTATTCACCTATCAATTTAAACTAAAAACAAAAGTAAAATCCAAAAAGTATCTATCCATAGCCGACGAGGAGCGAGTCCGACTCGCACTTAGCTGGTTTTTTAAATGTGATAAAAAGTACAGCATTACAGCTTCACGCTGTATCCCGCACACTGCAGGGTAGGCAGAGGGAACGTAGTGAA